>JAPJBO010000491.1:0-168137 GCA_030068145.1 Diplonema papillatum | reverse complement strand
CTTTATAGGGTCCCTGCACTCTAACTCGTCTCTCTCTCTTTATTTATTCTGGCGGTGCAGTTCCGAGCAGTAACGTGCCCAAGCTTTCCACAGCTATCCCACTTGCGAAGGGGGCCACTTCCCACAGCAACTGTCTCTCTTCGCGCAGATCACAGGAAATCAGAACAAAAGGGGCGGAGAAGATAACTGTTGAGAATGATGTTCTGCTGACGAGCCAGAAATAAGAGGTGCCGGCGTCCCCCCCGCAAACCCGCAAACCCGGAAAACCAGGTTGCGGCGCTTCTCTATGACGTACTGGTGGGCGCACTGCGCCCACCAGTTCGTCGAATTTCCGAACAATCTTGCCCTTGGACTCGAGGCACGTCGTTCTCCTGTTCACCCGCTGAGCAACCCCGCGGTTCAGTTTTACCCTCTTTGCTGCTGGCGGAGCGCCACCCTCCTCCTCGACTTCCACTGGGTCCCCATCAGCAGTAGCGGCATCCATTACATCCCCATCACCGTGGTCGCCGTCGGCTTCATCGGCATCTTCCTCCTCGCTTTCCTCGTCTGTGCCTTCTTCATCTCCGACGAAAGAAGCTGAGTCACCGTCGGAGCCCCCGTCTGTGCTCGCTGCGTCTTGATCGTCCTCCAGCTCGGATACCTCAGTTCCACTTTCAGACCCCAGAATTACGCACTCACTTGCCTCGTGTTGGAGGCGAACCTCCTCTAAGGCTGTCTTCGTCGACTTCTGTAAAAGGTTTCTAGCGTTATTTGTGGATTAGAAGGTCGGTATTTTAAAGTCTCCGGTTGACCATAGAGGCTTGAGTATGGCGGGGTGTTGAGAAAAGTGAGAGGGTGCAGCTCGTTTCGGGTGTTGTGTCACTCCGTTGTGAGACCTTGTGAAGTCCCCTAACGCGTTTAGGGGGTGCTTGGGATTGGGTAGGGTGTGGTCGTTCTGCTACGGCGTGAAAAGCCAGGAAGTTTCGACGCTAATCTTCGACTCTTGATTAAGTTCACCGGGTTGCATGCTCGTCAGGAAGATCCCCGTGTCTGGCTTTTCTTCTGGGTGGTTTCGTGTTGATCGGCGGCTGTGTGTTACGAGGCACGGATTAGGGGATGAAAAAAGGAAAAAGAAATGGGGGAGAAATAAAGGGGGGAGAGGGGAAGTTGGGGTTTTGAGGGTTGTCCTCGGGGGGGGAAAATCTTAGTTTCGTGTTCAGGCGCTACTTGCCTCTCATGTGTGAGGGTTGTCCTCGGGGGGGGGTGGTTGGAGGGGTTGTGTGACAGAGGTCACGCTTGCGCTGTTCGCATGAAGGCTCGTTGGCTCGAAGAAGTGGAAGTAGCGTAGGTTATTGTTCGATGTTATTCTTACAGTCGTAAGATGTGATAAAAAAATTTATTTTAAAAAAGCCTTATTTGGCTGTTTGTTGTCCTCCACAGTCGGGGTTCTCTAGCTGCGCGAGGCAGCCGTGGAGCCTCGCTTACTTTGCTTATTCTTTTTCGTAGCCTTGAGCGTGTGCGATACCGCTGGGTTTCTCTTGCATTTTGAGATATGGTGGCGTAGACTTTTGAAGCGCGCTTTCCCTGCGGTCCGTCCGTCGTTGTTGCAGTATGGGCATTTGCGTTTTCCGAGGGCTTTCTGTGCCGCCTTTCGTACTGGGCTTGTTGCTAGAGTCATCTCTTTGCAGTGAAGCATGTGTGTACGGAGGCCTTTGGCGCCTTTGAACTTGTTGCCTGCGTCCGTGGTACTGGCTTTGCAGGATGGGCGGGAAGTACTGACCTCTCGCTCCCTAAATGTTACCACCACATGGCGACAGCGTCCCCTCCGTGCAGAACTTGCACTTGACTTCCTTCATACTCTTGCCCAGGTCTTCCACGCGCGACCCCGCTCGTTCTTGGGCCTCTATGCTGTTTTTGGAGCTAGCTTTGCAACCGCCTTTGGAGCTGGCTTGTTTCCGATAAAGGAGGATGTTCTTGTTAAAAGTAGGGAGGTTCTTATACGAAATCTTACACGCATTTCGCCTTGTAGAAGACGAACTGTCCTGTCAAACCAACATGTGTTGCTCCTCTGACCGGTCCCAGCTTGCGATCAATGAACTGTGGGCACGGCTTCAAAGCAGATTGGACTATAGTTATTGAACTGACCGGTCGTTGTGTTCTTCTCGTTGTCCACCACCGCACTGTTCCGCCGAGCCCTTTCCTGTCTGGGTCAGCTAATTTATGGATTTGTAATTTATGGACGAATTAATTTATTTTAGGCGCTTTTTGGTGATCTAATCCATAAATTAGAAATCCATAAATTAGAAAGCGGGGTGTACTGTTCCCACTCCCCCAATATCCGGAATTTTGCTCGAGAAAGAATTGCGTAGTTTTTTTTTGGTTTCCTATTTTGCTTTTCGTTGTCGACAGCGTTAATTACTTTCGGCGCTCTTCTCGTGCCTTTTAGTGACGGTATTTTGAGTTCTCTTCCGAACTTTGCTTGAGAAAGAATGCTTCTTCTCTGTGCACGAAACCCGCTGGCGGAATAGATGCCTTCAGCCACAAGTTCGCAGCCGGCGGAAACCAAACACGACCGGAGACTCATGCATACCGCGTTCAAAGAACCGAAGCTGATCAAGACGCGGTCGCCATTGAATCGGTCGATTTTGCCTTTGCCGCTCAGCCCCGCGGATATCAGCGAGATGTACTTCGCCTGTTCCGCGATGACCCGGGGACCATCCATCCGTTCAGCGACGAACTGCGACCAGCCCCGGACGTTCGTGGTCAAAACTGTCACGGTCTTCGTGAAGAGCGCGCATGTTGTCATCTTCATTATCTGCATTGGATTCGAGCGCATTTTCGATGGGATTGACCCGCGAGACGTGCGAGAGCCTCGCTTGCCCGTCGACGGGTTGTCAGTCGACTGGTCTGAGCCGGTTCCTTCCTCGTCGGTAGCAAGTTCGAACATAGAGGCCGGCAAAAACGACTTGTACTCCAAAAGCTGGGCCACTAAAATCTGCAGGGCGTCTTCCATGAGTGCCAATTCCGCCACACGTGACTTGGTGTGTGAAGTGCTATTGAGATTGGCCATCGCAGATGCGGCGAGCAGCCTGCCGGCGAATGCAGCTATCGGACTCGCCAACTTGCTCGCGATGACGAACGACACGACAGACATCACCAGCAGAATGCTGCATGAGATGTATGCGATGTTCAGGTTCAGCTCCTTTGCCGGCTCGAGGATCTCCGACTTCGACACGGCGACCACCAGCAAGATACCCAAACCATCCGCAATCGGATCAATGAGCTCGGCGAATGCGACAAGGTCGTCGCCGATGGTTCGAAGACGAGCTATCTGCGACCAGTCGCACCCGGTGTCCGTGCAGTGCCTTGCGAACGTGTCCCTTGCGATTCCCGCAATCCTGCTTCCGACCGCTGTCTCGTTGTCGGCTTGGTGGATGAGGAGAAGGCCGTTGTCGTCGTAGCCATCCACTGAGAGTGCGGCATCCGAGGTTGCCAGTACTTGCCGGGTGGCCGTGAACATCATCAGCAGGTCGTTGTAGTCGCTGATCGCTGCCGCGGCGACGAGGACGTCGTGCGGAGTTTCCCCAGCTTTGACAGCGGCGGTGACTTTGTTCAGCTGCAGCACAACTTGGCCGCTTCCGCCGTTCGGGGCGTGATCGGGACCGACCACGGGGAATAGCACGCTTCGGACGAGGTACTGCGGTTGACCGTTCCCGGGATTGACAGTTTTGATGTCGGTCGCCCACCTCGGCCTCCGGACACCCGTGTCGCGTTCAGCCAGGCTACCGGGCAGGCTGCTCCACACGTTATTCGAAGAGCCGAGAATGAAGCACGGAAATTTCTTCTGCCTCTGAACCATGCGCCCCGGCATTGCAGATCCGTCTCCGGCGTTTAGGTTCATCTGCCCCATCCCTGGCACGCACGCGTTCAGCAACGAGCTCGGGTCGCATCCCGGTGGGTTTCCCGTGGTGGAAGCATTGAAAAAGGCCGCGATTTGGTTCGCGAAGAAATACCCATCCATGTCACACACTCGGTCGGCTGGCGCCGCCGCCGCGACCTCGTTTGGGTCGCGTAAAGTCAGCACCATGGTGCTGTACAACGCTGGCGCCTCGAGGAACGCTAGATAGAGTCCGTTGCCGTACTGTTCGTACAGCCAGAACGCTGGCGAGTCCGGATTGTTCATAGCCGACAGATTGTACATCCGTCCCATCGTCGAAGCGAACGTGCTTGCCTGCCCGAAGTATCCATACAGCTCGATCCCAATCTGTGCCGCCGCACTCGCCAGTTGGTCCTCGCGTGCTTTCGTCAACGAGTCAACAGCCATGACCGCTGCGGACACCCAAAGCGCCGCAATGGCAATAACCACTGCGAGCACGCACATGCATGTCACCAAGGCTCGAACGCCGACAGCCATTGTTATTTTTTTCTTTTTTTGTATCTCGTGTTTTCTTTGCAAGGGGGGTGGGCGATTTCCCTTCGATGCCGGAATTATATCTTCTTTCTAGCGTTTGTTGTGGGTTAGGGTTCGGTGTTTCAGGGTCTCCGGTTGACCATTGAGGCTGTGAGGCGGGTAATATGAGGGATGTAGGTATGAGTATACACTTTTTAGAGAGCGAGTTCGCTTAGGACATATACACTTTTTGTATGGCACAGAGACTACTGGATTGGTGGGAACCTCCCACGAGTATCGCCGCTTTCCATGCTGACATCTAGACGCGAACATGGCTGGAAATGTTTTCTAGCGCTATTTGTGGATCCCAAATGGAATTTCCTCGATGGATCGCAATACCTTGGGACAATGTTCTAAACGTCATACACGGTGAACTCCAGCAACTTTTGCTCGAGCTCGAGTCCGGTCTCAAGTGTGGGGGTGACCACACCCGGAAATAGGTATGCACACACGGAAATAGGGTGCGAAATAGGGTGGCCACACCCGGAAATAGGGTCGCTGAAGGTGCAAAGAAAGACGATAGAAAGACAACAGAGTTCGACGTGTTAGGAACGATGCTTTCGGTGGGGCAAGGGGCGCCGAGGCCGAGTAAGCGGGTAAAGGGGCGTCACGAGAAGGCCCAAGCTATAGCCCGCCGAGCTCGCCACCTACCGGTGCCGATGGAGGAGCGAGAACGCTTCGTCGCCGCTGCAGCGACGACCGAAGCACTATACGGAACCGCGGTATGGCAGCCGCCTAAGAAGTATGTCCAGGCGCTGATGAGGGCGACGATGGCGGGAGTCTCTACGGCGAAGCGACGCAGTTGTACTGAATGTGCTGTGCCGAGGCCATCGGTTGGACCCAGCATCCGTAATTTTGCATCGACGGCTGCTGACGCTCGGGCAGCAGTTAAGTAGACAGCCGAGACTTAGGCGGTTAGCAGAGGAGGTACGGGCGGAGAGGAGAGAAAGAGAGGAACGAGGCGAGCTCCATGTCAAAAAGAAGGGGCCGATAGCTCTGTTTCAAGAGGCTGTCGAACAGGTGGACATGGACAGAGCTTGGACGTGTACGAGACCCGACGCACCAAGGGAACTGGAACCTCTTTTGCGACAACGACGCAGAGGACGGGAGCGCAAGGAGACGAGCATCAGTGGCGAAAGACGAATTTCAACATGCGGTAAGGGAGGACACAGGTACTCGAAGGTCGCGCGAGGACAGCTCGAGGGAATCGAACACGGCATAGACGGACCGGCAACCCGACGATTGCTGACGGAAGGTGGGCTGACAGGGTACCAGCAAGGGCTGGTGCGAGCAGTCATCGCCAACGCAGTTTCGACGGGGAAGAGGCTCGGACACGAAATCTGCAAGTACTGCAATGCAGGAGTACCCGAAGACGAGCAGCACATGTGGTGGGAATGCACCAGATGGGCCGCAGTGAGGAGCGAATATTCACACCTTCTCGCAAGCCGCCCGAACATGCCAAAATGTCTTGCTCTCTGTGTGGCGTCGTGCCGAAGCAGACACACCAAGACGGGGAAGCAGACATGGCAGGCCCGATCCAGCTTATGTGTGCGCATAATGCTTGAGCGACAACGGGTGGAGGGATTGGTTGAGAAGAACTGCCGGCGAAAAGAATTTCGTGTCGACGACTACCCGTGGGGGTGGAACTCGAAGACCCCGACGGCCGTGTACCCAATCGACGTGCAGCGAGCACTACGGCCTGGCCCGACTCCCACGAGATGGTCTTGGCGATGGAAAAGTGGAGCTCTTCGAAGCGATGGGCGGAACAAGGAGGCGATGTCTCGACGACATTTTTTGAGCTTGCGATCGACTTCGAGCTGTTCAGCGGGCTGACGCTGACAACTGTCAAAACTCGGCGGCGAGAGAAACGCAACCCGGGAGAGGAGGAGAAACGGTGGGTGGCGAGGGACGGCGGCTCGCGGAACAACGGAACGCGAGGGGCCGTATCGGGTGCAGGAGCTGTGTACTATGTACTACCTCGAGGGAAAGAAACAGTGGGAAATCTGCGCCCCGATCGAGGAGCGAGCGACGAACAACATCGCAGAGTACACGGCCCTAGTCAAGGCACTGCACCGACTGCAGGACCAACCGGGGCTGAGCGGAGAGCTGGTTGTTCGGGGGGACAGCGAACTTGTCGTTTCCCAATTACAGGGAACGCGCGCTGTTCCGAAGCGTTGCGCCCGTACAAGGCGAGAGCGCAGGCGGAGGAAGCGGAGCTGCGGCAGAAGGGCGTCTTCGTGAAGTTAGAGCACGTGCCACGCGAGCAGAACGTAGACGCCGACGCTCTCTGTCGATGTACGAAGTTCGGACGGCGGAATATCGCGACTCGGTGACCGCGAAGTCATACGCGATGAAGAGCGCGATGCGACGCCTGGCAAAGATTGTACAGAAGCCAGTGCATCCGGCACTCGAGATGCACGTCAACGTCCTGACATCTCTTGGAGGCGGAAACATGGCCGGCCTCAATAAGAGGCCGCAGATGTCGAACCAGCAGGCTTTCGAAGACGTGATGCGCGCGTATGAGGCAGCCGCACGAGAGCAGACGGCGAAGAAGGCCGGCGACAAGGTGCGAGCCGTACCGCAAGCAGGACTCCGCAAAGCTGCGACGCTGAACGGCAGCTTTCGTCCCCAGATGCATTACCCGTCGGGATGGGAACGCAAGCAGGCCCGATGGAAACACGCAAGACGGGCACCAAGAGCAGATCATGCTCGCTGGTCCTTCGTGCCACCGACGGCGCTGAATTTTGCGGGGGATGATGGAAAAGACTCGCGCTGGGGCAGACGGGAAACATCGCTAGCATGGGCAGGACTCTCGCGGCCTCTCGACTGTCCCTATCTGAGGGTTTAAACCCGAATCAGCAGTTTGGTCACCCTATAATTCCATGAGAAGTTCGCAACACGACGTACGGCCTCAACACGGGGAATTTACTAGGTCAGGACGATCTCAAGAATTGACAGATTGAGAGCTCTTTCTCGATGAATTGTGTGGTGGTGCATGGCCGCTCCTGGTTGGTGGAGCGATTTGTCAAGGGTGATTCCGTTAACGAACGAGATCTCGACCCTTAAATAGGTGGGCGTGTCGTTGTAGGGGGTGTCTTTTGGCCTTTGTGACTATGTGCGCCTCGGTTCCTCTAAGCAAACTTGTTTGAGCACCTTCGGTGCGTCTTGGGGGGTCGAGCTGAGGACCTATGGAACAAGGATATATGGGAGCGTCTTTTTATTACCTGATAATTTAGGCTTTTTTCAGAATATGACCAGCTGGTACAGACTGGGGGCAGAACGGTGCCAAGGCACCCCAGAAACTGTTTTGTGGGTTCGTATCCACGACAGTAGGGCCCTGGGGTCTTCTCGGAGACACCCCCCGGCAGCCCGTTTCTGACATTTTGAGGGTCCTTCCACCCTTCAAGGGAGGGTCACGACGGGGCCGACAACTGGCAGCGCCAGCTATTTTGCCACGGTCTGCCAGATCAGCTTCAGAATCGGTTAGGTTGGGCAAGCGGGCCCTAGAACGGGTCAATAAACATGGAATGGATGCTAAAACGCAAACGGCAGGTCTCTGAATGAGCCGCAACGCTGCCGAGGAAGCCCCAAGCCTCCCACAACTGCAGTTTAGAGAACCAACAAGTGACAATAGGCAAGAAATCCTCACGCAAACACGCAATAGCCAGGCCCCTCCCCGACCTCTCCCTACCCTCACACCATCCAGAAAATGAGAGTGCTGGCCACCCTGTTGGTGGACGAGCTCCGGGAGCAACAGCCGTTCGGCTCGCGAAGCACACAGAACGGTTCCGTCAAGCTGATGATGAAGGAACTGCGGAAAGAGCTATGTGTTGAGTGGGGGTGACACATCTGAGATGCTGAGGCAGGCATTTACCCCCAAGGAACTGTGGGAAACTGCTGCAGGAAGTGACCTAGCTCCATTTCTTGCAGTACAGGAAACTGCTTTGAAGAAGGGAGTGTGCAGCACCCTTGCGGAGGATGGATGGATTCGGAAGGATCCAGATGACGGTAACTCGATGGCAGTGGGATAGCCGCAACAACTGGGTAAGTGCTTCCCCTGTGAGTGCCTGCAGCCCTCGGCATCTCAGATGCGTCACCCCCACTCAACACATCTAGAACTTTCCGCAGTTCATTCGTCACCAGCTTGACGAAACCGTTATGTGTGTCCCTCGCGAGCCAAACGGCTTTTGCTCCCGGAGCTCGTCCAACAAGGTGGCCAGCACTCTCATTCTCTGGTGGTGTGAGGGTGGGGAGTGGTCGGGGAGGGGCCTAGATGGATATTGCGTGATTGCGTGAGGTTTATTGCCTATTGTCGCTTGTTAGTCTTACTCCCAGCTGTTTGGTTCTCGAAACTGCAGTTGTGAGAGGCTCGGGGCTTCCTCGGCAGCGTTGCGGGTCTTTCAGAAACTTGCCGTTTGCGTTTCAGCATCCATTCCGTGCATATTGGCTCGTTCTAGGGCCCGCTGCCTCTGGCAGTTTCTGCACATTTCCAGCAGTGGAAGCATACGCCTGCAGGACCTTGACACATGCAGGCCAGGCCAGGTTGACTCGAAAAACCGGGTTTTATCTGCTACCACATCATTCTAGCTGTGTCTGGGGCAAGCAACGACCTCTAGAACATGGTTGTGGGGGGGTTCTGGCTAGTTGATCCATGGCGCGGGGACTGGTTGGTGATATTTTCAAGTAGTAGTAGTAGTAGTATGTGTCGTCTGCCGAAGCAGCCGGAGACAGCAGGCGCAGGGGGCAGGTCTTGCTTTTCAATTCTCTTCTTCATGGAGACCCGCCCCCGGCAATCCCGACTGTCCAATCACTGTCGAGAAAGGTTTGTGCCCTATAGTGATGAGGTGGTTGACCAGGCCCCACGAAGCCTTATACACAACACGGCTACAACACGAGGATGCAGCCCTGCTTAGGTGTGCACTCAGTCATCACAGGGCCTCGGATCTCGCTACTTGACCTGACGCAGCTGCCACCCAGAAGGCCGCAGCAGTAACCTCCGCAATGAAGGCACGCGCGGCTGAGTGTATGTTGGCGATCCATATATTTTCAAAAAAAAAAAAAAGCCTGAACTATCAGGTAATAAAAAGACTCGCACATGTGTTGTTGGGCGACAAGCCCTGAGTATTCGAGTCCACTTGCTCGCCAGGGCAAGGTTGGAAGGGGACGATTCGGACACTTAAGGATTCGGAATTAGCAAATAACGCAGGCGAATTCCTCCCTCCTCCCGCAGTCCCGGACTCGCTCCCCTCGATCGAGTTTGCGTTCATCGCCCCGATGGCTCCACGTTTCTTACCGATGAAGAGAGTAAAGGTCCGAACGAGACCCCCCTGGTTGATCTGGGCCTAGGTGGATCTCTGGCGAAGTGATCACAGGTTGTCTCTTCGAAACGCTCATCATCGCTCAGCATCGCACCTCTGATCGCTGACCTTTCCTAAGAGAGTGAGAGAGGAAAGAGAAAATAGTTGAAGTATGCACATTGGCCGCCAGAGACCAAAATGCGAAGCTTTCTTGCAGTACTTTACTTGTTGGCTGTGAGACGAAAGGCATTCAAGGAGAAGTGCGTAGTTTAGTGCGAAAGCGATTCAAGCCCCGCGATGCAGATTCTCGCGGCAGATTCTTTGCAAGTTAACCCTAGCCCTCCACGGCCGGCCAGCGTAGCGGAACGTGTGCACACGCTTGTTTTGGCCATTCCTGAACGTCCCAGCAGGCTCTTTTGAGGCGAGCGAACAACGGATCTACTGAGCTCTGCGGTATCAGCGCAACAGAGTGTATGCATCAGCTGTTCCGGCCATTCGCCTTTTTTAGAGTACAAGTTCACTTCGACATCCGGGGTTTTATAGTTTCCGGGTAACCATTGTCGAAAAGGTTCCCTTAAGGTACCGCATATTAGTGTGCGTATCGTATCTGCGGAAGTGGCAGTACGTGTGCTTGTGCGTTTGTTGCCTATTGCCGACTATTCGATGTTTTGGATCAGTTTGGATGCAGAGAATCTGCTCTGCATTGCATCTGCATCGTGGGGTTGCCTTTGCCGACTATTCGGCTTATTTTAGCTGCAGGGGGGATGAGGGTGCTGCAGAGGGCCTGGCTGGCAATTTCACTGGCTTTTTACCGCCTCGCAGCTGCTGTCGTCTTTAGTGTCACATAGCTTGCCAAAGGTGCTGGCTGAATCTGCAAAATAGCACGCCAATGGTCCCATATCTTATACAACTCGTTGGTGCCTTCCGAAAGCTTCCCGCTCGTCTACGCCGTCGGCCGGCCTTTAACATGGAGCCAATGGCAATGAGCCAATGGAACGATGTTGAATGGCCAAGATGTAGCTGCGGCTTGCTACAGAAAGCTGTTTATTCCGAAAGCAGACGCTCTACCCGGGCGTGCCCGGGCGCGTTTGCTGCGTTTGCTTGGTTTCATTTTTCTCAGGGGGTTATTTCTGGTTCTTCGTGCTGGGGGTGTCTTTACGTGTGTTGAACGCGTGCGTCTCCGCGAGGCGGGACAAGGGGGATCGTTGGCGTTGGATCTGGATTTCCGCGGTCAAGAAATCGTGATCGGCTTGGCGTTGTTGTATTTTTTTTTTTTTTTTTTTTTTTTCCTGTTGACAACTTGTGTCAGACTAGCCCACCCGGGGGTGGTTGATTCCTTCGGGCAGGGTCTCCCCCGTCCAGCGTTTGCTTGGGTCCACGGTGATGATCGCCCTTCGGCTCTTTATTTCCTATTTCGCTCTCTTTGTCCTTTTCATTTTATTGATCTGCGTCCTCCCTCACTCTTAGCGTCCTAACCGGTCCCTTCTTCTTTTTATATGCCGAAACCAACTGGAAACGAAAGGAAAGGAAAAAAAAAAAAAAAACCCGTCCCTCCGCCTGTCCCTCCCTCTCAACGCAGGTAATTCATGATGGCAGCGGTCCAGCGGTTGGTTAGCGGATCGTCATAAGTCGATTTTACACGCTCAGCAACGAACTTCAACGCCGGCGGTATTTTATCTTTCTAGCGTTTATTGTGGTTTAGAGGTTCGGTGTTTTAGGGTCTCCGGTTGACCATTGAGGCTGTGAGGCGGGTGGTATGTGGGTAGTAGGTATGCTTAAATACGGCTAGCCATGTTTGTAAGTGTTGCGACCGACTTTTCTCTTCGTCGGTGTTACCTCCCTTCGGCTTCTCCTTTTTCCGACTGCCGGGGGGTGTCATTGTTCCTTTCTTCCCTTCACTACCTACCACTTGGTCGATCACTGGTCGACCTGGCCCATGGGCGAACACTACTCCTACATGGAGTGGGGTGGCACACTAGATGGTTCGATGGATCTTTCGCCCCTATACCCAGCTTGGTCGATCACTGGTCGACCACTGCCTAGCCCATGGGCGAACACTACTCCTAAGGATTGGCACATCTCCCCCCTTTCAGTGCGGCATTGTGGGTTTGACACCCTAAGCCTCGCACACGTGTTAGCCTCCTTGGTTCGTGTTTCGAGACGGGCAGTCCACCCCACAGGAAATCCTACTGATGCCTGTACTTTGGTAGTAGCATGTACGTTCGAAGAACCACGCTTACAAAGCTGCCCGGCAGAATAAATCCACAGGGCGACCTTCTTCGGAATATACACTGGTACCCCCGAAACCCCCCCACTGCGTAAACTGTGCGTATAAGTCGATCTTTGAGTGCGTGAGCCCCTCCGAAGAAAGGTCCATCACACTTGCGTAAACTGTGCGTATAAGTCGATCTTTGAGTGTGTGAGCCCCTCCGAAGAGAGGCCCATCACACTATGAGTTCTTGCGTACTTCGCTACTTCGGTTTTCGGGGGTACCAATATGAATACTCTACTTTTTGCAGCGTCCGCCGCTTCGCTCTCGCTGTCGTGTCATGCAAAAGAAACGTAGAAATATCCAACCTCTCGAGCTGAACCTTCGGCATTCTTTGTTGAACACTTACTAAACCCAGATTTACCTGTGTTTCGTGTGGGCTACAGCACATTTGTGTGTATACAAAAAAAAAGACAAGCAAAACAAATCTCGTTGTTGCAGCCGTGCGTCGGCTAAAAGCGATAGTGTATGCGAGAATCCCCAGGGATTATTTTTGCTAATTACTCAGGGCGTTAGCTTGGTCTCCGGCCCATTTTCTAATTTGGACCGCTAACGGCGTTTTGCGTCCTCACTCAGGAACGGGTTCAACACAGCGCGACGCGACGTATCTTCACGACAGTGCTGGGCCCTGAGCGCCTCGGATTGCGAATTGGCCAGGGGCCTGGGTAATGGTGCAGTGCCATTTTGTTTCTTCTTTTTCCCCCGCCGGCTTTTCCAAATTTAATTTGACAGTCCAAATGTGGATATAGAAGCTAATCCCCTGAATTACTTGTCCAGCTCCCCCTCAGGTCTCACGGATTTTCCGAGGGAATCTGCGAGGCTTGACGAATTTATATGCAGGGTGTCTGTTCTACGGGGAAAACACTTTGTTTTGGCAGGGTGTCCAAAGTACCCTTGGGGTATCACCCCATCGTAAGTTGTTATTCGGAGTTCTTCATTCATTTCCTCTCATCGAACGAATGCCTGACTGCAATGTCCTACTGCAATGCACAGCAGCAATGCCTGACTGCAATGCCCTACTAGCAGCAATGCCTGACTGCAATGTCCTACTGCAATGCACAGCAGCAATGCCTGGCTGCAATATCCTACTGCGCTATAAACGCTTGGCGTGTCTCGTACGCACGTATGCGTAGTCGGGTATAGGAATAAACGTATACCCAACAGGAAGAAACAAGCCAGCTCCAAAGGCGGTTGCAAAGCTAGCTCCAAAAACAGCATAGAGGCCCAAGAACGAGCGGGGTCGCGCGTGGAAGACCTGGGCAAGAGTATGAAGGAAGTCAAGTGCAAGTTCTGCACGGAGGGGACGCTGTCGCCATGTGGTGGTAACATTTAGGGAGCGAGAGGTCAGTACTTCCCGCCCATCCTGCAAAGCAAGTACCACGGACGCAGGCAACAAGTTCAAAGGCGCCAAAGGCCTCTGTACACACATGCTTCACTGTAAAGAGATGACTATAGCAACAAGCCCAGTACGAAAGGCGGCACAGAAAGCCCTCGGAAAACGCAAATGCCCATACTGCAACAACGACGGACGGACCGCAGGGAAAGCGCGCTTCAAAAGTCTACGCCACCATATCTCAAAATGCAAGAGAAACCCAGCGGTATCGCACACGCTCAAGGCTACGAAAAAGAATAAGCAAAGTAAGCGAGGAACTTAATTTTATCATCCACGGCTGCCTCGTGCAGCTAGAGAACCCCGACTGTGGAGGACAACAAACAGCCAAATAAGGCTTTTTTAAAATAAATTTTTTTATCTCATCTTACGACTGTAAGAGTAACATCGAACAATAACCTACGCTACTTCCACTTCTTCGAGCCAACGAGCCTTCATGCGAACAGCGCAAGCGTGACCTCTGTCACACAACCCCTCCAACCACCCCCCCCCGAGGACAACCCTCACACATGAGAGGCAAGTAGCGCCTGAACACGAAACTAAGATTTTTCCCCCCGAGGACAACCCTCAAAACCCCAACTTTCCCTCTCCCCCCTTCTTTTTCTCCCCCATTTCTTTTTACTTTTTTCATCCCCTAATCCGTGCCTCGTAACACACAGCCGCCGATCAACACGAAACCACCCAGAAGAAAAGCCAGGCACGGGGATCTTCCTGACGAGCACGCAACCCGGTGAACTTAATCAAGAGTCGAAGATTAGCGTCGAAACTTCCTGGCTTTTCACGCCGTAGCAGAACGACCACACCTCTCACTTTTCTCAACACCCCGCCATACTCAAGCCTCTACGGTCAACCGGAGACTTTAAAGTACCGACCTTCTAATCCACAAATAACGCTAGAAACCTTTTCAACCTAGCAACTACGGACGTACCAACGTCCACCAAGAACGATCACCTTTCATCTACAAATTTGATTTCTTAACTGACGGGAACATTTCCGGAACATCGGTTGCACACATGAAAGAGAAGACGAGAAGGTGCTAGTACAGGAAACCTGGGGGACCTGTCGGCCGGCCTATGTGCACTTGTTTTTGTTGTCAGACTTGGGAGCCTTTGTCCACGATCATGTTGCAAGACAGAAAGGACGTTCCGAAACTGGCTCGGAACCAGATCCGACACTCTTCCTTTCCGTTCCGACTGTGGGTCCTAAAGTAGGGAGAGGGACGCCCGCTCTGGGAGCCACCGAGTGCCTCAGGAGGGTGCGGTTGTGTGTTTAAGTACTGCGGTAGTGTTGAATGTTGGTTGTAGGAAATGCCCGTCGCTGAGTTTCGGCGACGGATGCTATCAGGTAGGGCGCAGGTACGGCAGGGAGAGACCAGTTGAGTCGCAGCTCTTGACAAGGACAGATGGAAAAGTTTTTATTCTCCGCTTTTTTTCTCCCCAAACGGGGCGGTCGGTGTAGGTTCTCCCGACTCCCCAAATCGTGGTTTGCACAAACTCAAGAGGTCTAGTCAACTATTCCCTGCAGTATTAGCATACTTCCAATAAGAAAGCTGTTCCGAGGGTGGGCGTTAACACCCGTCAAACAGCTGCTGCCCCATATTGTGTTCCTCGCCGAGACCTCTGCCGCGAAGAGGGTGGGGGGTTCAGATATCAGTGCCGTGGCATCCTTTTTCACGAAGGGTGTTTGTATTGCATCTCAGGGTATGCTATGCACAGTGATTGGGTGCATCACACATGACCCCGGGAAGAAAAAAAAGAGAGAGAGAGAGAGAGACGAGTTAGAGTGCAGGGACCATCTCTCCGAGGAGTATCCGGTCGCCCCACTACTATCCCGTACTACTACGGCGGGCGCAAGTCGTTGCGCCGTGGGCGCGGAGCGAGCCGTGGCCCTGTCAAAGATGATTGTTGCACCGATGGTGGCGCAGCCGGGGGCGTTCTGACTGGCGGACGAGACCGAAAAAAACAGCCAGGTACGGGCAGGCAGTACCTGAACCTTACCGTAAATTAATGAGGTGCATGGGACCGCTGCGATCCTACCTGACTGCGACAACACTGCCCACCATTGTGTAGTGGCTTCGTGCCCCTCATGCCTGCACACCTCCTTCGACGATCCCTCGGGTAAGGATCACAAGTTCGCGGGAGCCCATCCTACAACGAACTGTTGAGGTTTTGAGGTGCTAACTCATTGTGGCTCCATGTGGATTTTGTTATTTTGTTGTACCATACACAGCGGAATCCAGCTTCAGAAGCTGGAGAGAACGAGGTGTGCCCGAGACACACCCGAAAAGCCTGTGTACTGGAATCACCAAGCGCCGGTAAATGTACACTTGAAAAGCGGGTGTGAGGCCCGCTCTTAAACTCCAGCTCATGCACCAGCTTCTGCTCCAACTTCTGAGGCTGGCTTCCACCGCGTACGGAATAAGAACCCTTCGAGGGGGACGGGAGAGAGAGAGAGGGAGAAATAAGATAAGAGAAAGGGAAAGAGTGCGCGGGTTTGCTTTATTATTTAACTTGACTGGTGTCGGCAACTTATTGTATGAGAAAGAGAAAATGACAAGGCTTTGCAACTGCTGTGTGACCTAAAACCGCAATGCAATGCGATTTCCCTGATCCGAACCAACTGGTTCCATTAGTAGTAGCAGTTTGAACTTGATAAAGGGTATCATCAATCAAGGGCGACTCATTACGCAGGTCGCCTCATTATGCTGCATGATGAAACTCTTTCTAAACTTTACGACACGTAATTTTTTCAAGTTTCTGATCGTGCGTGTTCGAGCCACTATGTAGCACTATGTTGATGTGTGCGGTGCGTGGAATATCTTGACTCCGTTCCTGTTACACGTTTCACACTCTACAATGGCACAGCGACGGAACCTGAGCAGCGCGGGTTAAGCAAGCATTTTCCAAGCGGCCGTCTGGCTGCTCTGAACGGTTCCAGTCAAGTATGGCTGCCGCTTCCCGAGTGCGGGTCTGGCGAGCCCAAGGAATCACCAGATAATTCGGCGCACTTTCGAGGTCTCGATTCCTCTAAACCCCCCCCCCTCGCTTAATATTTACATTTTCTAATATTTGCTTTCTCTTAATATTTACAAGATGCTCTTAATATTTACAAAATCTCTTATTATTTACATTTTCTTAATATTTACATTTTCCATTTTTTTATTTTGGCGAGCAACTTTCCTTCCTGGGAGTACGGGAGTACCTGCTGCACGAGCTTTCTGCAGTGCCGTGCTCCACGTGGCGGCCGCCAACTTCATGTTTGCAGTATTATGTTAAACGTGCACGCTTCTCGGCACCATTGTTCTCCCTGCGTCTCTTTCAGCTGCTGGGTTGCTGGCGGGGTTGGTCATGCTCTGATGTGGTCTCTCCAGGGGTTAAGGGTATCGAACACAAGATGTTTGATATCTCACCAGATAGTGAACTTCCGAAGCCGTCGGAGACACCGGCTGCTTCTTGCTCGGCCTGGACAACGAATACTCTGGCAGTCCCTCGAAGGCGTCTTCACCTTCTCAGTGTCTTCGTCCGATACGATGGAGCTTGCACACGAGCACTGCAAACACCATCTTCCCGTGATGGCAGGTCAGTCATTTCTTGGGGTTGCTCTGGTGAGATGTCGGGTTTTGTAAATATTAAGGGCAGAGTCTCATAATATTTACAAAACCTCATAATATTTACAATGCTAATAATATTTACAAAAAAAAAAAATGTAAATACTAAGCGAGGGGGTTTAGTAATCGCTAGCACACCAGGGAATTTTGAGTGACTGCCTCTATCTCGGGGAAACGAGCTTCAGGTCAGGGTGGTAGGCAACTTGACTTTCTGCAGCTAACCAGGCTTGTTGTCCCTTGAGGCTACAGACGGGGCAAAACCTGGGACCCGGGGAGGGTGACCCAGTAGTCACCTGAGTGATTGCATGGCAGCGGCATCTAGGGTCGAGCTGAGTATTGAGCACCCGAAGGCGCGGACAAGCACCAGGGTCGCGTTATTCTGTAAGTACGGTAGGTCGCTCTTGCTTCTCATTGATAATCTGCTCACGATTGCGGGAGCTGGAAAACCCCCTTTCCTGAGAAAAGGCGAAGAACAAAAACACCCTGTGTCTAAAGCGTGTACGAGCACGCGTCGGCGAAGTCGTTGTACGACTTTGTCAGCAGATCCGCAACCGCGGGCTTGTCTATGGTAGTCGACGCAGCAAGAAGTGCTGCTCGATTGGTCGCAAAGACATCTTCATCGATATTCGAATCGAAGATTGCATTCAAAACCGGTGCTAGCAAACTTTCCTTGCTTACACTGCTCTCCAGCTGTGCCACCTGGTACATCCACTCATCTTCGTTCTCGGCCTTCCTGGTTCTCATAATCAAGTGCAGAGCCGCCACCGATGTTTTCAGCCACGGAAACTTTTTCCGTACATCCAGCTGGCCTATAGGCAAGGCTTCGAACCTGTGTGGGTGCTATGCTGTTCATTGCTGTATCAAAATTCTGTGAGGAGTGGTGGGCGAAAAAATGGCGAAGGTGGGATAGGAGGGGTCGACTCATTATGCTGCATGCACGAGTCGACTTCGTCTTTTTTTAGGCACGTAATTATTCTATAAGTTTCCCACCGTTTATGGTCGAGCCCCGGCGCAGTGTGTCGATTCATCGTGGGAATGCTAAGCGCGCAACGAAACACATGCCAGGGATCGGTTTCCAAAGGAATCGGAATAACGAAAGTGCCCTCCTGGGCTCGCCTGTTTCTCTCACCATTCGGCGGCTATCTCGGGGGGTTACCCCATCGTAAGTGCAACTCATTTAGTTTTCTCCCTTTCGAGCGTATATTGCATTGAGCTGAATCAGCGAAGATTGTCAACGAGTGAATCGCGCAAAGCATTCCTACATTGATGTATGGAACCTCTTTGCGGTGTTCGGTCGGGTAGGTTCGGAGAGATAACCCAAAGTCGGTTGTCGGTTATCGGCACGGTGAGGGGGTTTCCCCGCCATCCTATTCTGTTCTTTCAATCCTTTCGGTTCCTCGGGTTTTGCTCTGTCCCCGTTCCCTTCCTTTTCAGCTCGTTGATGGGTGCAGTGGCTTGTTACTTCGCCCACCCCCTCAAAACACAAAAAAGTGTGTTTGCGAGACGAAGTTGCATATAGATGGCTTACCGGTAATCCTGGTCCTTGGTTTGACTTTGGTCGAAGTCCTGGTTGACTTTCGTCAAAACCCTGGATAGTTTTCCGACGTTGCCGTATGGTGGAGTCGGAGGTGCACTCAACACGAACTGAAAGTCTCCTTTGGTGATTCGACTGCAAAAAGAATGCCATACTCAATTTCAACATCTCTGAAAAGCGGGTCGTAGATCAGGAGCTCCGACGTGTTCGGTGCGCAGTATTGAGTGGCAATGTCCGCCAGCTTCCATGAGATGTTCACAGCAGGTCCCAGCAGGTTGAAAGCTCTCACACTCTTGTCGCCACTGTTTCCAACGAGCAGCTGCCCTCTTGCCATACCACCGACAACACCATTCTCAACGATCGATGCCTGGTTCTGAAGCCGAAGCAGGACTTCGTGGCTGATCTTGCAAGCAGTGGATCCAGAGCACTGTGTGTGGGTATTCATCAGCTCGTATGGAGTATCAGAACTTCTCAAGACCATTGCATATGTTTTGAGCAGCTAGAGTCGGAACGGAAAGAATGAACTGTCGTTTCTGACTCCGAGCCAGTTTCGGAGCCGTCGGTTCTGCCTTGCAACATGATCGTGGACAAAAGCCTTCTAAGCCTGACATCGGAAACAAGCGCACATTGGCCGACCGACAGGTCGAGAGTGAGAGAGAGAACATGTCTAGTTGGATACCCGCGCTCTTGCCGATGCCTTCTTTTCCTAAGCAGTGTCATTGTTGTCTTGGTCGAACCCATATGACCAAAGCACCGACGAATGAGCAGATGGGCGAGACAAGGGTCTACAAAATGGTGAGGGGCAGATGTCAGGTTGGCACCTTGTCGACTCCTCGAGGGGGGAGGGGGAGCGGGGTTTCCGAGGTTCAAGGGCGGGAATAAAGCGAAACGCCACATATCTTTTCATTCCCGCCCTTGAAAGTTGTTTTCGACACACCTATCCCAACTTTCCGGCATATCTGAAATGGGCTATTTAACGACCCCTGCTGGTTAACAAGCCTTTAACATAAAAAACAGCTATTTATGCACAGCACGCAGGTAATGGCCCATTATGCACAGCGAGTTTCCCAAGTTTTGCGCGAGTGCCGCGAAGGGGCACGAGTGCAAAATTCGTAATGGCCCATTACGTCGTTTTACGTGCAAAATACCTTATCTCAGCAAGCCTTATCTCTGTCAAATTAACGGGGGTGAACGCGGAAGCCGTCGCAATGCCGACACTACGATATTTTGATAACCTTTCGAGGTCGCTTGGTGTTCTTCTCTACCTGACTGGACCATGCGTTGGCAGCGTTGCCGGTTGGGACGCAGCGGGGTACCAGTACGCACAGGGTTTTAGAACTTTTGGCGGCGGGCGGGACGAAAACAGACAGTAGAAAAAAGGTTTTGGAGGGGAAATCTGCTTTTAACAGAACCCCGCCGTTCAGCCACAAGTTCGCAGTCGGCGGAAACCAAACAAGACCAGACTTATGCATACCGCGTTCAAAGAACCGAAGCTTATCAAGACGCGGTCACCATTGAATCGGTCGATTTTACCTTTACCACTCAGTCCTGCGGATATCAGTGAGATGTACTTCCCCTGTTCTGCGATAACCCGAGCACCATCCATCCGTTCAGCGACGTCCTGTGACCACCCCCGGACATTCGTGGTCAAAATTGTTACATTCTTCGTGAAGAGCGCGCATGTTGTCATCTTCGACATTTGCATTGAATTTGGATTTGTGCGCATTTTCGACGCGATCGATCCAGTATGAGAAGTAGGAGATTCGGCGACTTGCTTGCAAGACGACGGGTCTGAGGATGCTTCCTCTTCGGTAGCAACTTCAAACATGGAGGCCGGCAAAAATGACTTGTACTCCAAGAGCTGGACCACTAAAACCTGCAGGGCGTCTTCCATGAGTGCCAATTCGGCCACACGTGACTTGGTATGTGAAACGTCAAGATCGGCCATCGCAGATGCGGCGAGCAGCCTGTCGGCGAATGCAGCTATCGGACTCGCCAACTTGCTTGCAACAACGAACGACACGACAGACATCACCAGCAGAATGCTGCATGAGATGAATGCGATGTTCATGTTCAGCTCCTTCGCCGGCTCGAGGATCTCCGACTTCGACACGGCGACCACCAGCAGGATACCCAAACCATCCGCAATCGGATCAACGAGCTCGGCGAATGCAACTAGGTCGTCGCCGATAGTTCGGAGACGAGCTATCTGCGACCAGTCGCACTCGGTGGCAGTGCAGTGTCTTTCGAATGTGTCCCTTGCAATTCCTGCTATCCTGCTTCCGACCGCTGTCTCGTTGTCGGCTTGGTGGATGAAGAGAAGGCCGTCGTCGTCGTAGTCTTCCACTGAGAGTGCGACATCCGAGGTTGCCATTACTTGTCGAGTGGCCGTGAACATCATCAGCATGTCGTTGTAGTCACTGATGGCTGCCGCAGCGACAAGTACGTCGTGCGGAGTTTCGGCAGCTTGAAAGCCACCGGTGACTTTATTTAGCTGCAATGCAACGTAGCCGTTTCCACCGTTTGGGGCATGATCAGGACCGACCACGGGGAATAGCACATTTCGGAGAAGGTACTGCGGTTGGCCGTTCCCAGGATCAACAGTGGCGATGTTGACTGCCCACCGCGGCCTCCGGACGCCCGTGTCGTTTTCGGATAGATTGCCGGGAAGGTTGCGCCACATACGCGATGAAGAGCCAAGAACGAAGCACGGAAACTTGGTATACTTCGCAATCATTTGCCCTGGAAATCCAGATCCATCTCCTGCGTTTAGGTTCATCTGTGCGAATCCTGGCACACACGCATTCAACAACGAACCCGGGTCGCATCCCGGTGGGTTTCCTGTGGTAGACGCATTGAAAAGGGCCGCAACTTGGTTCCCGAAGAAATACCCGTCCAGGTCACACACTCTATCGGCTGGCGCCGCCGCCGCGACCAGGTTTGGGTCGCGTAAAGCCATCACCATGGTGCTGTACAACGCTGGCGCCTCAAGAAACGCTAGATAGAGTGCATCGCCATATCGTTCGTACAGCCAGAAAGCTGGCGCATCCGGATTATTCTGAGTTGATAGATTGTACATCCGTCCCATCGTCGACGCGAATGTGCTTGCCTGTCCAAAGTATCCATACAGCTCGATCCCAATCTGTGCCGCCGCACTCGCCAGTTGGTCCTCGCGTGCTTTTGTCAACGAATCAACAGCCATGACCGCTGCGGACACCCAAAGTGCCGCAATAGCAATAACCACTGCGAGCACGCACATGCATGTAACCAGGGTTCGAACGCCGACAGCCATTGGTTTGTCTCGTGTTTTCAAGCTGTAAGAGGTGTTGCGTGAAACCGGATTTCTATCTTCTTTTTGTACAAGACCTTAATTGCTCTAATTAGTGGATTCCCTAAAACTCGCGAGGTAGTTGATATTGTATGTGTCGTTCTTGTACGGGAACAAGTCAGGAAGAAGAACGGAGCAATCGTTACAAACAAACGAATGACTTAAAGTAGCCGCTTGAGCACACTTCGGCAGTACTTGCATTTCAGGATGGGCTGCCGTCGTGAGCGTCGACGGGTAGCGAGTGCCGGCAGAGGGTGCAGTGGTCGGAGCTAACTTGAGCGTGGCAGTGGCAGGTCGGCGCTGAACAAATGAGTTCAATCGTGAAGATAATACAGGATAGACGGTAACTCTGGCGGCTTTAACTACGTCGTCTTTAATGGTCTAGGGCTTACGCTCCGTTTTCGGTCTCAGAGAAAATACGTGTGGTCATGTGGACGCGTAAAGTTCGGGGAAAAATGACGGTGCCTGGACCCCCCATAAAACTATCTACAAGATTTCGAATTTTCGCCAGAGGCCTGTTACCAGGCATCAGTTTCTGTTACAGGTTCCGAACAAGACAGAATCTGAAGTGCCATGTACCGTACCGTCTCCCGGCGGGCGGTGCCCCCCGGACCAAAGATGGTATAATACAAGTGTCAAATAATTAAATACAAATTCAATAATAAATAGGTGTTTAATTCAGCTAATCCCGAGCAAAGCCCCGGCAGGAGCGCGGATCCCCACCAAACCGGATCAGTCATTTATTTCTGGTCTACTTGTTTGGCTGGAGAGCGCCCTGCCACTGCTCGCCGGGACTGAATACCGAGTAGCAGAGCATGCGTGGGGGCATGCCAGGCTGATGCCTGAGGTGCGAGCCGCGGTCCACCTGAGGGGGGCCGTCGCGCGCCGAGAGACGGTCGATCGGCTGGATCCAGCTGAGATTCATCCCGCCTAGTATTCGAAGTGCCCGTCTGGCGCCTGACGAGCGCCAGGCCGAAGACGGCCAGGCTCGCTTCGGTTGAGATCCGCCGTGCCGCGTGCATGGCGTGAAGCTCGCCTGGTTGAGATCCGTCTACCCTGATCACCGACGTGTAGGCTCGCTTTGGTTGAGATCCGCCGTGCAGCGTGCACGGCGTGAAGCTCGCCTGGTTGAGATCCGTCCGGCCTGATCACTGACGTGTAGGCTCCCTGTGGTTGAGATCCGCCGTGCAGCGTGCACGGCGTGAAGCTGGCCTGGTTGAGATCCGTCTGGCCTGATCACTGACGTGTACGCTCGCTGTGCCGCGTGCACAGCATGAAGCTCTCTTGGTTGAGATCCGTCTGGCCTGATCACTGACGTGCAGGCTGAGATCCGCTGTGCCGCGTGCACGGCATGAAGCTCTCCTGGCCGAGATCAGTCTGGCCTAACGGCTGACATGTAAGCTCGTTTTGGCTGAGATCCGCGATGCCCGTAGACGGCGCGAAGCGCCTGGTTGTGATCCGTCTAGCCTGATCACCGACGTCTAGACACGCGAGCCGCCGTGCCGCGTGCGCGGCGAAGCTCGCCTTGCTGAAATCTGTCTGGCCTGAGCACTGACGTGTAGGCTCGCTTCTGCTGCGGTCTGCCGTACCACGCGCACAGCGTGCATGCTCGCCGTGCCGGGGGTCCGTTGGGCGCCTGTCGAGCGCATGGTCGTTGACGTATAGGCTCGCTGCGTTTAAGATCCGCCGTGCCCCGTGCACGGCGTGAAACTCGCCTGGTTGAGATCCATCTGGCCTGGTCACTGACGTGCAGGCTCGCTTTGGCTGAGATCCGCGATGCCCGTGCACGGCGTGAAGCGCCTGGTTAAGATCCGTCCAGCCTGATCCCTGACGTCTAGACACGTTTCTGCTGAGATCCGCCGTGCCGCGTGCACGGCGAAGCTTGCCTTGCTGAAATCTGCCTGGCCTGAGCACTGACGTGTAGACTCGCTTCCGCTGCGGTCAACAGCGTGCATGCTCGCTTGGCTGGGATCCGTCATGCGCCTGTCGAGCGCATCGTCGTTGACGCGTAGGCTCGCTGTGCCTCGCGCACGGCGTGAAGTTTGCCTGGTTGAGATCCATCTGGTCTGGTCACTGACGTGCAGGCTCCCTGTGGCCGCCGTGCCGCGTGCATGGCATGAAGCACTCCTGGCTGAGATGAGTTGGCCTGACGGCTGACGTGTAGGATCGCTTCTGCTGCCGTCTGCCGTGCCGCGTATATGGCGTGAAGCCTGGATGAGTCCATCTGGCCTGGTAACTGACGTGCAGATTGCTCAGCATTCCCACTGAGCGACTCGTGCTAGCAAGGAGTTATCCAACATGGCTCGTCGAGGAAATACGGGACTCTCACGCTTCGGCCGAGATCCGCCGTGCCGCGTGCACGGCGGATCTTAAACGCAGCGAGCCTATACGTCAACGACCATGCGCTCGACAGGCACGAAGCTCTCCTGGCTGCGATCAGTCTGGCCTGACAGCTGACATGTAGGCGCGCTTTTGGCTGAGATCCGCCGTGCCGCGTGCACGGCGAAGCTCGCCTGGCTGAAATCTGTCTGGCCTGAGCACTGACGCGTATCACCACACAGGAATGTTGGAAGCAGAGAAGCCGCACCAGAAGCGGTATGGGAGTCATTGCCGATCTGTGGAAGGTTCAGGTACTTTTTGAAGTGCACTTTTCGCTGATACAATATGCAAGCACCATACAGGACATTGAAACAGCCTCGGAACCGTGCCGGCCTTAGTTCTTGTTGGCTGATCAGTGGTATGCCGTAGCATCTTTTCGTGCACTTTCCCGCTGATTCCCTGTTGTCGTGTACAAAGTCGGATTGGGTGGTTGCGCCTTCGGCGCTTCAATCTTTTATTAGGAGAGATCGCTCAGGTTGTTCCCAGTCGCTTTCAGTGTGTGGGGTCCCAATCTCAGTGTGTTTGCGATTCGTTCGCAACACTAACAGTTCGTCTGCCTAGGAGCACTTGATTTCAGTGTGTGGGAGTCCCAACTTCAGCGCGTTTGCGATTCGTTTGCAACTATACAGTCGTCTGGCCTTGGAGCACTTGAAGGTCGTACTTTCCCCCGACGGGGTTTCCGACTTGTTCCGGTTTTACAGGCTACTTTTTGCTCACTTTTCGTTGATTCATAAGATCTCTGTTTCGTGTGTACAAAGTCGGTTTCGGTGGTTGCGCCTTCGGCGCTTCAATCTTTTATTAAGAGAGATCGCTCAGGTTGTTCCCAGTCGATTTCAGTGTGTGGGGTCTCAATTTCAGTGAGTTTGCGATTCGTTCGCAACACTAACAGTTCGTCTGCCTAGGAGCACTTGATTTCAGTGTGTGGGAGTCCCAACTTCAGCGCGTTTGCGATTCGTTTGCAACTATACAGTCGTCTGGCCTTGGAGCACTTGAAGCTCGTACTTTCCCCCGACGGGGTTTCCGACTTGTTCCGGTTTTACAGGCTACTTTTTCCTTACTTTTCGTTGATTCATAAGATCTCTGTTTCGTGTGTACAAAGTTGGATTGGGTGGTTGCGCCTTCGGCGCTTAAATATTTTATTAAGAGAGATCGCTCAGGTTGTTCTCAGTCGATTTCAGTGTGTGGGGTCCCAATCTCAGCGTGTTTGCGATTCGTTCGCAACACTAACAGTTCGTCTGCCTAGGAGCACTTGATTTCAGTGTGTGGGAGTCCCAACTTCAGTTGTTTGCGATTCGTTTGCAACACTATACAGTCGTCTGGCCTTGGAGCACTTGAAGGTCGTATTTTCCCGTCTTTTTCCTAGTTTTTCGCCGACTGTCTTTCCGACTTTTCCCGGGTTTTACACGCTCTTTTTCGCTCGCTTTTCGTTGATTCATAAGATCTCTGTTTCGTGTGTACATAGTTGGATTGGGTGGTTGCGCCTTCGGCGCTTGAATCTTTTATCAAGAGAGATCGCTCAGGTTGTTCTCAGTCGATTTCAGTGTGTGGGGTCCCGATCTCAGCGTGTTTGCGATTCGTTCGCAACACTAACAGTTCGTCTGCCTAGGAGCACTTGATTTCAGTGTGTGGGGGTCCCAACTTCAGCGTGTTTGCGATTCGTTTGCAACACTATGCAGTCGTCTGATCTTGGAGCACTTGAAGGTCGTATTTTCCCGTCTTTTTTCCAAGTTTTTCGCCGACTGTCTCCGACTTTTCCACGCTCTTTTTCGCTCGCTTTTTTCGTTGATTCATAAGATCTCTGTTTCGTGTGTACAAAGTCTGCGATCCGTTTGCAACACTACAATCGTCTGGCCTTGGAGCACTTGAAGGTCTTTTTCCCGTCTTTTTTCCAAGTTTTTCGCCGACTGTTTTTTCCGACTTCCTCCAGGGTTTGTAAACACTCTTTTTTGCTCGCTTTTTCGCTGAATCGTAAGATCTCTGTTTCATGTGTACATAGTTGGATTGGGTGGTTTCGGTTTTTTTTTTGGCCCAAAAATTTTCGGAAATTTTTCGGATTTTTTTTTTGGCCAAAAAAATTTCGGAAATTTTTCGGATTTTTTTTTTTGGCCCAAAAAATTTTCGGAAATTTTTGGATTTTTTTTTTGGCCCAAAATTTTTCGGAAATTTTTCGGATTTTTTTTTTTCGGCCCGAAAAAATTTCGGAATTTTTTTCGAAATTTTTTTTTGGAAAATTTTCGGATTTTTTTTTGGCCTGAAAATATTTCGGGAAAATTTGGTCACAATCCCAAAAAAGGTAGAGATAAGGGCGCAACCCCCAAAAAAGGTCGAGATAAGGGCGCAACCCCCAAAAAAGGTCGAGATAAGGGCGCAACCCTCAAAAAAGGTCGAGATAAGGGAACAAGCCAAAAACGGGCCAAAAAGGTAGAGATAAGGGCGCAGCTCAAAAAGGTAGAGATAAGGGCGCATCTCAAAAAGGTCGAGATAAGGGCGCAACCCAAAAACGGGCCAAAAAGGTCGAGATAAGGGCGCAACCCAGAAATGGGCAAAAAAGGTATCAATAAGGTCTCATGAGACGGTATCGGGACCGCCGCCAGCCGGGTACCTGGCTGCACAGCAGGCAAGCAACATCGTGACTCTTGACCGAAACGTGGCTGCAGTCTTCCATGTGCTCCGCTGTGATTCGAGGTACGCCAGCACAGTCTCTTCTGTCAGCTTGTCGGCATCGCCCCCACAGTTTCTGACCATGTCCTCAAATACCTTCAGGTATCCATCCCGGCTCTTGTGCGGAACCAGGCTGTGCCATGCCTCGCTGTTTGGCTTCTTGGCTTTCGGCATCTTCGGTGCTCTTGTATGTGTGGTTTCCCTGTGTGTTTGTGGTGTTGTGGCACACTCACCTGGTTCTGAGCTGCTCTGCCCTTGGCCCCTTGGTGGCCCTAACTGTGCTCACGCCAAGTCACGGTGCAGGGGGGAACGAGGAAGAGAAACCAATTGTTGTTCTGGCAAGGCTAGGTAGCATGCAGGGTCAAAACCTTGTGTCTTTTTAAAACACTCCCGCGGGGCCGATGGACCCCAAAAAAAAAACTTTGGAAAAAAAAAAATTGCTCAACTTCCTTAAAAATTACTGCAGAGTTTGTTCCAAAATTTTAAAATTCAAAAAACCCATTTTTTTTCCAGAAATAAAATTTTGGCCATTTTCCAAAAAGACACAAGGTTTTGACCCTGCATGGTAGTTACAAGGGTGGAAGGAAGTGTGGGGGCTGGGGGGCAAAAAATCAAAACTCACAGGAAGCGTTCTCGGGCCAAACCGTTGCTTTTTTTGGCTTTTTTGGCCGCCACTGTACCAGTACAATACCATTGAGAAAAAAACTGGGACCAGTGAGTTGTTAAAAGTTTCTCTCACTGGTAGCAGTGAGAGAAAAAAGGCCACAATCGCGACTGTGACTAAAGATTTTCATAGTGAAAATGTTAAGGGTCACAATCGCGACTGTGACTAAAGGAATCGAGCTATCCTCCGAGTTTAGCCGGTGCTACCACATGAAGAATGGAAAGCAAGAAGACGAAAAAGGCGTGCGTGAAACCAAGAAAACGGAAAACAAACACTGTGGGAAACGAAAAAGCCTTGCCGAAGACAAGGTCACAGGGGGATGGGTGGGCGGGATTCAAGGCTTTGAGACCACCAACCAAGCAACCAACCTCCCCCCTGGTTCTTAGTACTATTTGTTGGATAAATAGCTACTAGGGGCTATTCTCTGGAATGTCGATTCCCCAAATGAATCTGCAATTTTCATCAAGAAAATGTGAAGGGCCACAATCGTGACTGTGACTAAAGATTTTCATAGTGAAAATGTTAAGGGTCACAATCGCGACTGTGACTACAGATTTTCATAGTGAAAATGTGAAGGGTCACAATCACGACTGTGACTAAAGATTTTCATAGTGAAAATGTGAAGCATGCGGAGGAGCTGGAGTTGAACGGCATTGCGCAACGGGCTAGCGGCCCGGGTAGGTCGGACAACGTCCCGTTCACTGTGGTGGAGGAAAAGGAGGGCGCACTGCGCCAGCGTTTTATTTTGTGGACGCACGAGGCAAACGACGATCGAGGCGGATGGCTACGAGGCCCAGGTACCAAGGGTCACAATCGCGACTGTGACTAAAGATTTTTCCTGGTAAAATGCCTTGTGTGACTGTGACTAAAGGTTTT
Organism: Diplonema papillatum; assembly: GCA_030068145.1. Taxonomy (NCBI): domain Eukaryota; phylum Euglenozoa; class Diplonemea; order Diplonemida; family Diplonemidae; genus Diplonema; species Diplonema papillatum. The sequence goes on along the minus strand of JAPJBO010000491.1, from coordinate 139,703 downwards.
TCCAAGGTAAAGCAAGATTTTGCATTGTGAAAATGTTAAAGGTCACAATCGCGACTGTGACTAAAGATTTTCATAGTGAAAATGCCATGACTCACAATCGCGACTGTGACTAAAGAATTTTCCTGGTAAAATGCCTTGTGCGACTGTGACTAAAGGTTTTTCCAAGGTAAAGCAAGATTTTGCATTGCGACTGTGACTAAAGATTTTCATAGTGAAAATGTTAAAGGTCACAATCGTGTCTGTGACTAAAGATTTTCATAGTGAAAATGCCATGACTCACAATCGCGACTGTGACTAAAGAATTTTCCTGGTAAAATGCCTTGTGCAACTGTGACTAAAGACCTGCCTCAGTTGTGCATGTCATGACTGTTTTGTGTTTCCGACGATCCCGTTTTTCTCAATTACGTTTCCTTCTTCAAGTGTTTCCTAATAGTTTTGCATCACCGACCATGATGAAAGTCGGCCCGTTTAAAACGGCGTTTTGGGTATTACCGTACTTTGGGTATTGACACCGGCCTGCTCTGACAGATGTATTTCGACCTTTGAGTTTTTTTCTTAGCACGCAGGGTCAAAACCTTGTGTCTTTTTAAAACGCTCCCGCGGGGCTGATGGAGCCCTAAAATTTTTTTTGGAAAATTTTTTTTTTGCTCAACTTCCTCAAAAATTACTGCTGAGTTTGTTCCAAACTTTTAACATTCAAAAAACCCAATTTCTTTCTGGAAAATTTTTTTTTTGCCATTTTCAAAAAGACACAAGGTTTTGACCCTGCATGTTAGCCACATGCAATGTGTGAGGAACTGCCCAAGTAGGACCTTCTGATCATGATCATTTGCCAAATTTACCACCTGAAACCACGTCCAGGATTTGGCTCAGGGTAGTGCGGTCAAAAAAAAGTGACGTGGCTCTTATTATTTACGCACAGCCGTTTGTTTGTGCGAGGGACTGCCTTGTGCTCATTTCGAAGGAGGCTAGAGGGGGAGAAAACAATACAACTACAAAGTGGGTCTTTTTTGTTGAACGCTTACGCCCGCCACTAAACCCAGGGTTACCTGTGTTTCGTGTGGGCTACAGCACATTTTCCTCCTTTGATCTATCGCAACTGGCAGTCTCCTCAAGCATTTCCTACAAAGCAGGTGCTTATACAAAAGTACTCGAGGGACTGCCTTGTGCTCATTTCGAAGGAGGCTAGAGGGGGAGAAAACAATACAACTACAAAGTGGGTCTTTTTTGTTGAACGCTTACGCATCAGGACCCCCAGGGACCACGCAGTGGCACACCAAATCTGAGGGCGGAGCAAGATCCTCTGCATGAGGCGACCAGACACTCTCTGGCGTGTCGCTCACCAGGGCCAGCACCCCGCGGGTGCAGGGGTCGGCCCTTTGCGCATCGGTCGGAACCCACTCGGCACTGATGACAAGGCCGGCAGCCCGGGCGGCGTCGAATATCCTTGTCAAAAGGGGCTGGTCTTCACTTTGGCTCATCTTCACTTTGTCTCCAGGATACAAAGTGAAGATCCTGCCCCGGATACAAAGTGAAGATCCTGTTTGGATACAAAGTGAAGATCTCTAAAGTGAAGATCCTGTTTGGATACAAAGTGAAGATCCTGTTTGGAGACAAAGTGAAGATCCTGTTTGGATACAAAGTGAAGATTTTAAGTCGAAAAATCTTCACTTTGTATCCAAACAGGATCTTCACTTTGGATCCGGGGTACAAAGTGAAGATCCTGTTAGAATACAAAGTGAAGATTTTAAGTCGAAAAAATCTTCACTTTGTATCTGGTCAAAATGTCTCTAGCAGGTCACTCAACAGCTCAGTCAGAAGACTGTCCAGGCCTTGTGACCCTGGATGGCGTTTTACCCTGCCCCCTCTCCCTCCCTCCCCCCGCAACCTCCTTCTGCAACAACACGAACGGGAATGGAGAGCACTTTCGTTTTCAGCCAATAAGAAATGTGCCAAGCAGCACAGGAGTGTATGAACTACACTCACAGGGAATGAAAAAGAACGAGAACGGAAAAAAAGACAAATAGCTTACTGAGCAAAAGTCTTCTGTGCTTAAATGAACAAGAATGTAAAAAAAGGAGATCTTACTGCAAGTGAAAGTCTGCGCTTGGGGGAATGAACGAGAACAGAAGAAAAGAGACACGTATCTTACTTACTTTCGCTGCAAGGAAAGTCTTCTGCGCTTGGGGTTGAGCAAAATCTGAGAGCTTTCTTCAGAGCTTTCTCTCCTACGTACAAGGTCTGAACTTTCGTCAGAGGCTTCTCTTTTCCTGAAATTGAGGCGGAGCTTCCTTGGTGGTGAACTTTCTTCAGAGCTTTCACGTGCAGGTTTAGACTTCGGCATTGGTCTGGGTGGGCGACGCCTCATTTCTTTTTTGACCTGACCCACATTCACAGTTTCACGGGATGCAGCAACACTGTCCTTGTTTGTCTTGATAGCAAGCTGCTCCAGCCTATCAAGCTTTTTTGCCAGCTGCTGAAATCCAAACTCCTGAAAGGGGTTCCCCTGAGAGTGAAAAGCTGCCTGAGGCTGTGCAAGAGGAAGGTTTGCAAATGTCTCTTGCCTTGCAACAAGGACTGGAACTGAAGGAACAAGACTGGGAGACTCTGAAAGAGCAAAGGAGTCAGAAGCAGGAGAAACTGACACGTCAGATTCGGGTACAAATTCAGGTGAAGGCGAAGGCCACAGAACATCATCGTCAAACACAGGTGGCTGCAAAGGCTCAGGAACAGCAGCAGGTTGCTGCACAGGAATAGCAGCAGGTTGCAGCAAAGGCCCAGGAACAGCAGCAGGTTGCTGCAAAGGCTCCAGCTCCTGAGCAGGCTCACTTTCTGCAACTTGAGGAAACTTTCCCTTCAGCGCCTCCCCCACAGCAATCATTGACATGTGGAAGATGTCTTGCCCACTGTTGCTCATACGCCAGTGCTCAATAAAGGTTTTTTCTGCCTTTACACCTGTTCTACTTCCACGGATCTTGAGAAGACGCTTGAGTCTACCCCACAAACCATCAGCAGCCTGTGTGCCAGCTACCCAGCCCTTCAAAACATACTTGCTGCGCAGCTCACTAGCATGCTCTGAACTCAAGCTGCTGGCCACATTCCCAGAGTGAATAGCAGCTATTACGTCAGTTTCCAGCACCATATTCAGGTCTTGTCCAAATGTCTTCGAAGGGGCACCATCTATCTTTTCGACCCAGGATGCCACCTCCCTTGTAAACTCCTCAGTTCCATGGTTTACCCATGCGTACCTGACACATGCCCTTGCATCTGGAACATCCCTCCAAAAAAAGTTGTCTGATACAGGGTCAAAACGAGACCTGTATGTCCTCGCCCCATCAGTTGAAATGTAGAGAGGGTCAGAGCGTGTTCCGAGTTCAATTAAGTTTTCATCCTTCAGGATAGTGTCAAGCTCCTCAAAGCTGATAGGGGCTGGTGGAGGAACAACAAAGTGGGTTTTTGTGTTTGTGAAAGTCCCACAACCTGATGGAAGCTCTACAGCAACTCCTGGGCCAACCCCCTTTGACCACTTTTCAGGAAGTTCACGAATGATGCTCTCATTCATCACCCTGTCTACAATCCCAACAAAGCGAATGTAACAGTACTCTTGCTGAGCACCTTGCCCTCGTTTTTTGAGACCGACTGAAAATTCATCCACTTCGAGGCACCACCCAGTGGGAGCTTCTTTGCTTCAGTGAGTCTCCATCCTTTGAGTGTAACTGCTGTCAGAAACTTCTTGTATTTGGCATGGGTTCCAGCTGCCAGTGCACTGTTTGAATCTTGGGCTTTGTGTTCAGTACCCAGTGCAAAGCCCATGATCTTGTTGGCCAACTGAATGGGGCTGATGGATGCCCTTTTCTCTCCTCCTTCTCCACCCATCGCTTTCGTCATGGCTTCAGCAAAAATGTGTGAGCCACCCACACCACGTCTTTCACATGCACAGGGCCAGAAAGGCCACCCCACACCTCTGCACTCCCAATCTTCCAGAGTTTTTCCACAGCCACAGATAACTTTGTCTGGAAGTAGCCCATAGCCCTGCATGACACTGACGGACATTGGCCGCAAAATTCTTTGAGTGTCCCTTGTTGAGACAATGGACCGCCGGGCCATGAGCCTTACCATGCAGGGTCAAAACCTTGTGTCTTTTTAAAACGCTCCCGCGGGGCCGATGGAGCCCTAAAAATCTTCTTAGAATTTTTTTTTTTTGCTCAACTTCCTCAAAAATTACTGCAGAGTTTGTTCCAAACTTTTAAAATTCAAAAAACCCATTTTTTTTCTGGAATTTTTTTATTAGCCATTTCTAAAAAGACACAAGGTTTTGACCCTGTATGTTACGCGGACGTTCGAATGGAAACTGGCGGTCATCTCGATGCCCCGAAGGACTGCAAAGAGTTCCTTCAAAAAGATGTGGGTGTGACTCAACTCCACAAAGGGGCCCTGTGACACGCGCTCAGATTCCCCTTCGAGGACCGCAGCCCACCATTTGGACGAGGCGTCTGTCCAGAGAGTGACCAATGAGGGAAAGGATTCTGACCGACTGACCCAGCGATTCTCTTCCACAAGGGAAACAAGATGCTCGAGCTCACGCACGGCACAGCCTTCGTCACATCCCAGGCAGCTGGATCCGATGCCAGAGTCGAGGCCAGCCTCTGCAGGAACGACAAGGAACATCGGGCGTAGGCCAGTCGGAAACGTGTCGTGTACGCGAACCAGACCAAAGATCCGAACACCCGGTAGAACTGGCGAGGGGATACTCCTCCGTCGTCCATGCGGGCGGCACCCTGCCAGGCCAAAGCCAGCGCAACACGCACCCTGGGGTCCGCTTCCAGGGCAACGGCAAGATGCAGCTTGTCCTTCGTCACCGGTGCAGCCTGCTTTGACGGCTTCATCGTGCCGGCCCGTTTCAGAGACCTGACAAAGTCCCTGACGAGCTGGCTGTCGACAGGCCGCCCCAACCGCTTCTCGGCCGACTGTACGTCTGCAAACGGGTCACGAACAAGACCAGCACCGTCGGGACATCGAGCTGCGAATTTGCCTCTGCATCCCAGTGACGTCGGAACTCCAGAAAGCGCCGGTCTCGGCCAGACAGGGCGAAAAAGACCTTCTGAACGAGAACGAACCTACAGGGCGGGATGGGTGGGAAAAGAACGGGGATCGAAGTGTACGGGAGGGGTAAGGTAACCTGTGGGAGAGTGCCTTGCGATACCATGCAGGGTCAAAACCTTGTGTCTTTTTGAAAATGGCAAAAAAAAAATTTCCGGAAAAAAATTGGGTTTTTTGAATTTTAAAATTTTGGAACAAACTCTGCAGTAATTTTTGAGGAAGTTGAGCAAATTTTTTTTTTTCCAAAAAATTTTTCAGGGCTCCATCGGCCCCGCGGGAGCGTTTTAAAAAGACACAAGGTTCTGACCCTGCATGATACAGAATTCCCTCAGTTAAACTACGAGAATTCTTCTTCGCGCGGCTGGTGTAAAGACAAACGGGGAAAACGGGAAACCAGAAAGGTTAACTAAGCGAAGGGGATGAACGTCTTGGCCAGACAGGGCGAAAAAGACCTTCTGAACGAGAACGAACCCCATCGCGTGTAAAAAACTTCCATAACGCCTGTCTAACCATCATCTGACAAGCGTGTCAACGCTGCCACGATTGCTTCGTTCAAAGGCTTTGAGGCCACGCATGCGCCCTTCCTCGCCGCCGACGCCACTGTCGTGTTGTCGACCTTAAAATCGATACTACTTTTCAAAAAAGCCGGGGGAAGTGCAAAGATAGAGTTGCGAAAAGCCAGCGCTTCTAGTACATTTATGTGTAGTACGGACTCTGATTTGGTCCAGGAATTGCCAGCTACTATAACCTCTTTTGTGCGGCTATCGATCGCCACCATTCCCCATCCTTTCAGAGAAGCATCCACGAAAACCGTGGATGGGATGCACGGGAAAAGCTTCTTCACTTTGAGCGGCTTGCTGACAGCAGCGCGCCAAGTATTAAACTCCCTCTGAACGGAAGGTGGAACAGCAACAGGTGTCGAAGTGTTTATTTTCCCTGAGTTAAGCCCGTTAATAACTCTTCGTAAATACTTTATAGCAAACCAGAATCTTCCGAGAAGAATTCCCGAAACCGCACTAGCGTGCATGAGCCGGCCTCCGAATGATTCTAATTCGCCTGCTGTCACTCTCTCAAATCTCACGCTTTCTAGCTTCACTAACATTCTTTTTGACGGAGCTACCTCAGCTTTCGTGTGGTCAAACTTTACACCAATGAAGTCATACATTGAGACAACGTCCTCGCTGTCCTCCGGTTTCCAGGTCACCCGGGCTTCACACGCCGTCTTATCCAGACGAACGGTTTCTGCCTCTACTGACGATTTACTCCCGGTCAACCGAATGTTATCGATCCATGTATGGACTGTAACGTTGCATGCACGAAAGTCCTCCTTGACATAGTCCGGATGTCCTCCGATGACTGAAGTCAGAGTATGCATAATTTCAGGAGCGCAACTGTGCCCCATCGGTAGCCGAGTCAGTTCGAACCACCTGCCTCGACTGTCGGTGAACCTGAAATGTTTCCGAGATATCTCAGGTATTTCTACCTGGTAAAACCCGCACCGTAGATCTCGCAGCGATGCACATTCATCTGAAACTACATGCAAATACTGCGAGACGTGTTCCAATGGTACGTTTGCTCTATACGAGTCCTCCAACTGCTCGTTCGCCTCGCGTGTCCATAAAATGAAACGTTGTCTCAGACCCGAAGGTTTCTCTTCCAACACTGTGAAAGGTACTGAGCACAGTGTACCCGGTTTGGTGGCTGGGGCGGCAATATCGCACTCCACCAACCGCTCCGCATGAGCTGGATTCAGTGAAGAACGCTCATTTACGCCTCTTCGGTATGACGGACGAGAGGATGAGGGATAAAAGGTTGCGCTCCACACGAGGTCAAACCTCTTCCGCACGGAGTCTTTCATTCTTACCTTTAGTTTTTCAACCTGTAAAGGTTGAACTTTTGTTGCATGTAGCGGCGCACTTTTCTCTTCAACTGTTAACGGAATCCTAGAACTATGCGCGCGTCGGGTCAGTGTATGTTTCCTATGTGTATTTATAAATACTGTGTCACTTCCCCCGTCCTCAGAGTACGCGCCATAGCAATCGGGTCGCCCCCATACCGGATTGTCATGTCGGAAAACCCTATCTTCTCTTGATGCTTTGCTAATCGAACCACTAGCCACTCTTGGAGGGGAACACCCCGAGACATTAACTTGAAAAGGAACGACACTGCTCCGCGTTTGATACTGTGGCCGGAAAACCGCCGCAGACGATGGTCTTTTTTCCACAATACGTTGAGCATGGCGGTGTCTACATGTGTTAGTTGCCGAAACACGCCCATGCCCTGGAAAAGAGTCGCTATCTCCGAGGTCAGATCGCCCGTTATGACCGTCCAACGTGAGGGGGAAAAGGGATTTGCACGTTTGCCCTTTGGGGTCGTGTCCCAATCTATCACAACTTCCTCTTTCCGCACCAGTATGAATTGATGGTGCTTGAGAGCTGCGACCTCCCCCCACCTGCTTGCTGTCTTCCAAGCCACGAAAGCTGCTAGTCGTAGGGGTGGTTGCTGTTCTCGCGCCCACTCTAATAGAAGTGTTTTGCTTATCGGTAACGCTTGGTGGCTGGGAATATTTCCTCCAGTGGCTCGGAGAGCCCGAGCTAGATTCAAGATCGGGCGGTTGTCCAGCTCCAAGTACCCCAACATTGCTGAGATACCTTTGGCATACGACAACTGCGCTTGGGGACTGACACGGGTTGCCATGACGGACAATGCCGCTGTGTCCGCGTTGAGAGGCAGACCCTGGGCCGATGTCCACCTCAGCAATCTGTTCCATAGACTCTGTCTTTGGGCCGTTGTGGAACGTGCCCACATTACTGATACAAGGTTTTGGAGCATATTCCCGGCTTCGTTTGCTGTCACCATTCCTTCTTTCGTACGTACTGTCTTCTTTCCAATTCCTTGAGCTAGATTTTGAAGTACTGCTTTGGCAAAAGTGTTTATTGCACCTTTTTGAAGCCGTGTTTCTATTGGAAATGCGACGGAGCGCATTTCTCGCGTTTGTTGACTTCGGAAGTCCAGCGACTTTTTGACAAAGCAGGTCTTCTGTAGGCCTAGCTGCGGGATGTAAATCGATGTGACTGGCTGAGGGGAAGGCAGAAAGACGGCCAGTCAATGCTGTCTCTCTGCCCTGACGTTTCCCTGCCCTTTAAATCCTTTGGCAGAAGCAGTGTACTGTCGCTTCCCTTTCCCCTTCTTGCCACCGAGTGCAATAGCAGCTTTCGCGACTTCGTCTGTGGAAGACTGCTCCAACTTCAACTTGTCCAACAGTGCACCTCGGGGCACTCGGTCTCGCACATGGTAGTGATGCACCCGCAAATTGCGGAGCAGCACATTGCCCAAGTCTAACAGGGGAGTCGACTCCCATCCCGCTGTCATGGCGCAACCAATCACCCACAGACGAAGCTGGTCAAAAGCTGCTTCCAAATCTTTCCCGCCTTGCAATCCAGTCAAGCCGCTCACATACTGTGCTTGCAATGCAAAAATCAACCCATCGGGGCTGCTCGATTCAAAAATTTCCTTCCACTCATGCACACTCTTCACCGCCGCTGGGTGAGACCATTTCTGTTCAGTGGCTCTCATCTTCGTCTGGGACTCTTGGTCTACATCAAACTCTTTCACGTTTTCTGGTTTATGTTGGAACTGCAATTGCTGTTCCAACCCCATCAGTCGTGCTTCCATCGTACTCCTCAAAAGATTCATCTCACGCTGAGCTGCCTCAGTTTGATGAACAGAAGCCTCAATTAACCGGTTGTAAACCCAATCTGGATCCGGGAGCAAGAATTCTCGCTCTGCACCATCGAATGGCGAAATGCCGTGCAGATAATTGAAGGCTTCGCTCAATCGCACACGAAAAGGTGTTTCTCCCTCCGCAACTTCACTGACTTTCCTCAACACTCCTGCATGCATGAGCCACCCGCTCGTGTCATTTTTACGTCTGCAGGAGTACACAACTAACTTTCCAAGAAGGGACTCTGCCTGATCCAGGAGCATACGCTCCGACATCTCGACTGGCGCTGGGAACCCCTGTCCTGCTGTTGCAGAGGGGGATGTCGCCCTTGCACGTGCAGTGCGCACTTCACTCAGTGTAAACGGGGCAAGGTTGGGTTCGGGGCTCGACATGATGCACTAAAAGAAGAGGAAAGGAAATAGAGGTTCAGAGTCAGCAAGGATCAAACAGTCTCTTCGCCTTCGGAAGCAGCAACGAACAGCTAGTTCGAGAGTGTCGCGGCAGACGTCTAGAAAACGAAGACGAGGCACGTTACCGTGAGGATCAACAAGTCGTCCTTTAAGCCGCCCCGACGTCCCGTTTCAAGAGCCTCGGCCAATATCTGCCTTCTCCTGCTTCGCTCTTCCGGCTGCAAGATGCAGGTTGCCTCTAACAACGATGGGGATCCCGTTACAAGAACTGCGCCCAGGTGCCGATTGCTCTTCGCGGTCAAAAGCGATACGGTGGCCACAATCTTTGGAGGGTGGGCGGAAAAGAACGGGGATCGAAGTGTACGGGAGGGGTAAGGTAACCTGTGGGAGAGTGCCTTGCGATACAGAATTCCCTCAGTTAAACTACGATGGATCCCGCGTCGTGTGGACAGCGCCAGTGCATCCGCCACGTACGCGTTCGCAGTCCGGACAAGACGGTTCCGTTCGCCGGGTGAGAGAGGGGGCTCCGAGAGGAGGGGACGTCCGCATCGCCCCGAGACCGGAGGAGGGAAGCGGTCCACGGCGTCTACTGCTTGGTCTTGCTCCTGGTTGCGTTCGTCCGCTGAGGGGCCTGGGGAGCGTCGGGGGGAAGAGCTTCGCCCGAGTGTCGGGTGCGGGGCCTCGGGCTGCGCTTCCTGGGCGGCTTCGAGGCGGGCTGCTCCTCGGCTTTCTGTAGAGCCTGGAAGACGCTCCGTAGAAACGGAGGAAACCCGGCCTCGTGCTGATGCCGGTGCTGGAGGCTGCCTGCAAGAGACCACCCGGCTTTCAGAGCCGTCTTCAGGACCATCATCCGGTGGATGGTGTCCCTTCCCAGCTGGACGAGGGCGTCTGGGTCGGTGGTGTCGTCCATCAGTCGCATGATGGTGGTGACGTGGTTGGTGAGATGTTGGGCGTCGTTGGCGACGCTCGGGATGGCATCGAGGATGTCGGCGAAAAAGTCGCGGATGTGCACCAGGGCCAGCGACTTCTCGATGGGGCTGAGGCCGACCCAGAGCTGGGGGTCGAGGAGCTCTGGCCCGGGGGAGAGGAGCGTGGGGGAGCCTTGGACCGACCCGCCCTCCCCCAGCGAAGGCGGGCCCTCCGGAAAATCCGGAAGGGGTTGTGAAGACCCAGCGTAGGGCTGGGGGGGCTCGGCGCGGGGCTGGTAGAGCTCAGCGTACGGATGGTGTCGGTACACTGGCGGCGCGGCGTCCTCGATGGCCCGCAAGAGGCCGCAGGAGGAGCCCGGCAGCAGGACAGCCTGGGGTAACCGAGAGACGTCGATAAGAGGCGGAGGTGGCGGGAGCTGGCCTGCGAGCGGCCCCTGACGGGGCGCTGGGCAGGGACAGGAGTCCAGCGGCGTGGCCGCGGCGGCGGGGAAGGACCCAACGGGCATCGCTACCGGCGGAGGCGCGGGGCAACCAGGAGGCGCGTCGCGTGCGGGGTGAGTCGTCGCCGCGGGGACAGGCTCAGGCCGCGGCGAGTCGCGCGTCGGGAGAGCCGCCATCACCAATTCGGTGAGGCGCTCGACCTGCCGCTGCAGGCGGTCCATGCGGTCTGAGTCGCCGCCCCGGCTGCCCTCGGTGGAGCCGCAGTCCCTGAGGTCGCCATCATCCGGGTCGTCGCTCTCAGCGAACGAAACGCGGCGCGCCGCCGGCGGAGATAGGGCCGCGGTAGAGTCGGTGGGGGTGGCGGGGAGCGGCATGTGCCCCGGCGTCTGTGGCGGGGGCGCGGCCTTCGGGGACGAGCGCAACAGGTCTGCGAACTCGCCCTCGGTGGCGGAAGGCGCCGACGCGACTGCGAGCCACGCCAGTACCCACTGGGCGACGCCCTCCGGGGGGGCCTCCTCGTCGGTGTAGCCCAAGGCGCCCAGGAGGCGCCTCAGCCCGGCTTCCGCGGTGCCCTCGACCTCGCGGGCGACCTTCAACACCGTCGAGAGACGGCGGTTGTTCGCGGTGAAGGAAAAAAGGGACGGGACATCAGTCCCGACCATCCTCTTCACCCAACTCACCGCGCCCGACCTGTCGAGTTGCTTCGGCATTTTTGTTGAACGCTTACGCCCGCCACTAAACCCAGGGTTACCTGTGTTTCGTGTGGGCTACAGCACATTTTCCTCCTTTGATCTATCGCAACTGGCAGTCTCCTCAAGCATTCCCTACAAAGCAGGTGCTTATACAAAAAAACCTTCCCTTTCTACGTTTTCCTACTCTCGCGGTGTACAGTTTCCTTGTTTGGTCATTTGAAAAATCGAATCTCGAGTCCAAGAACTACTGCAACTCACTGACTTAGAGCAAGTTCGACACATCCTGAACAGTACCCCTTGCAGAACCAGGATTGAACCAGGATTGTGTTGTCGTTGACTGAGAATCAAGGGAGACAAGCTTTGAGATTTCGTCGCGAGGTGACCCCTCGCCCGCTAAAGTGCCCCCTCTCGGGCTCACCCCCTCGCCATTTTTTTTCGCGTCAAAGTTCCTGTTCTGGCCCTCGGCTCCCTTTGTAAAAAGGTTGAGCTCTGGGCCGGTGCGGGAGCTTCCCGGCGCGGAGAAGAATGGAGATGGCCATGGTCACCTTTACCACTTTTTCTTCATCGGGTTTGTTAGGCTGCCGCATATTAGGCATGAGCCTGTGCGGTCGCAAAGCCGGGAACTTTGCCATTATAGTCCACGATTCTTACTGGGGGGGGTCGAATACAAGAGGTACCTCTTCTATTCGGCGTGCCGATCCTGCAATTTTCCCGAAAAAGAAATGGAAAAAAGTACCGCAAACCCGGAAACCGCGGGAACTCCCTTCTTCTTGAAAGACGCACGTAATTTGTGGTCCCCGGGTCTATTTTTCACGGTTCTCTTCATCGGAGCTGAACGCGAGCACAAATTCGCCGGAAAAGGTCTGCTGCACGGGCCTGCAAAGAAATGTCACCAACCAGTGGGTCGATTTCCGTCCTTTCCATTGCAAACCTGTGGGTTCCACGCCCGGTGCCCCGCATCTGGTAAAGACCCACGAACCACGCACATAATTCTTGGTCCCCGGGTCTATTTTTCGCGGTTCTCTTCATCGGAGCTCATCGCGATCAGAAAACCGTCGAAAAAGGTCTGTTATGCGGACCAAGAAAAAATCCAGCTTTTTTTCCAGATTTCCAAAATGCCTCTTGTATTCAAGGTACCTCCTGACTTCGACCCCTTCCAGTAAATTTTGCCATTATAGTCCATGTTCCTTAGATTTTGCCATTATAGTCCAAGCCCTTAGATTTTGCCATTATAGTCCACATTGTTAGATCTGCAGTCCTGTCCGCTGTGACCAAGATTTTGGGCAAGTTTGGGACCCAAGTTTGGGACCCAAGTTTGGGACCCAAGTTTGGGGCCCAAGTTGGGGACCCAAGTTGCAGGAGAGAACAGCAGACTTCCTTCGCGCTCTTTGTGCAGTTAAGAATTGCTCGTGAGTAGACAAAGTTCGTGAACGGGCAAAAAGGTCTGCAACATGCTCGTGAATGGGCAAATATTTTGAAGCATGCTCGTGAATGGGCATAAAGTTTTGAGCATGCTCGTGAATGGGGAAAAAGTTAGGCCATGCTCGTGAATGGGCGAAAAGTTAGGCCATGCTCGTGAATGGGCAAAAAGTTTAAGGTGCTCGTGAATGGGCAAAAAGCTTGAAACATGCTCGTGAATGGGCAAAAAGTTAAGCCATGCTCGTGAATGGGCAAAAAGTTAAAGATTGCTCGTGAATGGGAATTGACCCTCCCCCAGAACTTAGCTTCGCCCGGACTTTGTTTCGCCCGAACTTAGCTTGACCCGAACTTTGCTTCGCCCGAACTTTGCTTCACCAAAACTTTGCTTCACCCGAACTTAGCTTCACCCGAACTTAGCTTCGCCCGAACTTTGTTTCGCCCGATCTTAGCTTCACCAGAACTTTGCTTCACCCGAACTTTGCTTCCCCCAGAACTTAGCTTCGCCCGGACTTTGTTTCGCCCGAACTTAGCTTGACCCGAACTTTGCTTCGCCCGAACTTTGCTTCACCAGAACTTAGCTTCGCCCGAACTTTGCTTCGCCCGAACTTTGCTTCCCCCAGAACTTTGTTTCGCCCGAACTTTGCTTCACCAGAACTTTGCTTCATCCGAACTTAGCTTCGCCCAGAACTTTGCTTCGCCCGAACTTTGTTTCGCCCGAACTTTGTTTCGCCCGAACTTAGCTTCACCAGAACTTTGCTTCACCCGAACTTAGCTTCGCCCGAACTTTGCTTCACCAGAACTTAGCTTCGCCCGAACTTTGCTTCACCCGAACTTAGCTTCGCCGAACTTTTTCGCCCGATCTTAGCTTCACCAGAACGTCCGAACTTTGCTTCACCCAGAACTTAGCTTCGCCCGGACTTTGTTTCGCCCGAACTTAGCTTCACCTTCGCCCGAACTTTGCTTCACCAGAACTTTGCTCACCCGAACTTAGCTTCGCCCGAACTTTGCTTCGCCCGAACTTTGTTTCGCCCGAACTTAGCTTCACCCGAACTTTGCTTAACCAGAACTTAGCATTGCCCGAACTTAGCTTCGCCCGAACTTTGCTGTTCCCCGAACTTTAACTGCTGCCTCCAGTCTCGCCACGCGCCGGCCTTAGCCGAGCGCACGTACTTAGTCACGGTACCATGCAGGGTCAAAACCTTGTGTCTTTTCAAAACGCTCCCGCGGGGCCGATGGAGCTCTGAAAAAAATTTTAGAAAAAAAAAAGTTTGCTCAACTTCCTCAAAAATTACTGCAGAGTTTGTTCCAAACTTTCAAAATTCAAAAAACCCATTTTTTTTCGGAATTTTTTTTTTGCCATTTTCAAAAAGACACAAGGTTTTGACCTTGCATGGTACAAACATGTTGACACCTCGATGGCAGACATTCTCCAGCAACACCAAACCTTCAACAAGTCCCACAACTTCACCCACTCCAACATCCTGCCATATCTATATGGTACTCCGAAGCTACACAAACCCGAGCCTCGGATGCGGTACATTGCCGGCGTTTCAGAGAAGGGAAACACGGAGAAAACGGACGAACAGCAGGCAAAAGCTGAAAAAACTCCCAACAAGAAGCAATTGAAGACGCGCGCCTCAACAACACCAGCCCACCAAGAGACATCGGGCATCCTAAAACTGGTTCTAGCCACACTGCAAGGCAAGGACGAAGCGTCTCGGGCAAAGACGGGGATACGTCGCTTCTTCGTCGTCGAATCAATTGACGGCGTAGCCGTTCACATTAAGACAAACTACGCACGGCTACGCCAGAAGGTCCCACGTACATTCGATTTCAAAGAAATGTACACAAAGATTCCGCAACAGCGAATTGTAGAGTACGTCATGCTCGCTGTGTCGGAAGCATTCGAGTACGCGAAGGCGGAACGTGGTTGTGACCTGAAGGCACGACGGTCGAAGCAGCAGTTCGAGTTCAGCAATGCTGACGCGATGGACGCGACAGCATACAACGTCGAGGAGATCCGGGAATTGGTCGAATTCATTGTCGGCAACACGTTTGTGACGAACGGTGGTCAATGTTACCAGCAGGTAACTGGAATTCCAATGGGCGGTAACGCAAGCCCAGATCTGGCGAATCTGTATTGCTACTGGTGTGAAAAGCTTTACATCGATAGCCTGATCACGGAAGGACGCCATGAAGAAGCCAGAGCCCACGCCGACAGCGTCAGGTTCATCGATGACTTCCTGACTTGGAGTGCACGACCACCACCGGAAGCAATCTACGGCATGGAATATTCGGAAACGTCGAAAGACGTTGACGACGTAGTCTTCTTGGGAATGCGCGTTAGAGTTGAGAGGGGTAACAAGGCCAACTTCATCCGACTCTCCGTTCTGGACAAGGGTGAAGAGTTTCCATGGTACCCCATCAAATACACGCATGCCGAGTCGACGGTCCCGCGAAACACCGGAACCTCGATATTCAAAGGTGCCCTGATACGAGCAGCCCGCATCTGCAACAACATGCCTGATCTCAAAGTCGAGATCATGAAGGTGTATTACCGGTTGCGAGATCGTGGGTTCTCCGGACGTGAACTGCGACACACGTTCGATACTTTTGTCGTGCAGACATACGGCAAGTACGAACTGGACGCACGGGTGCTGACACAGTTTTACCACTATGTTGGGAAAGCCTATGACGAAGGACGCCCAACGAACGAAGAGAAGCCGTTCATCAACACCCGACAGCCGAACCGACCCACCTCCCCACCACATCAGACGCCCAACCCGCCCGAGCCCGAAAACACCACAACGACTGTCTCGCCCTCAAACGAACCAACAGGTTCTCCCAAACGCAACCGCAACGGCATCACCAACGTTCGCAACACGTGCTTCTTTGCCGCCAGCGTCCAATTTCTGGCACGCAAACGAAACTTCCGGAACCAACTCGAAACTATTGAGCGTCCGGATGAAGAACAGTTGAAAATCCGTCGACTTTTCACGGATTTTGATGCTGGCCGTGACATCCATGGTTCGATGGCAGAAATTCGAAGTCTCGTTTTCGGCACAACTGAGAACGACTCCGAACACCGTGATGCCCACGAACTGCTGACATGGATGAGAAGCTGCGTGAGGGGGGATAACAATGACCCAACGATGGTTACATACTCACGGCGAACCACCTGTAAAGTGTGTCAGGAGACCTCGACAGCGGTGCCGGTGTTAGAACCATTTCTCCTTGTAGAGCTCAAAAACAGGGAGAACTCCTACACCGAGACGGTTGAAGCTCTTGTAAACAAAGTAAAGAACAAGAGAGCAGCCGATGTCGACCTCGACTGTACAACATGCCGAAAAAAGACGGTAGGCTCCTCGAAAGAGGTCTATGCCTTTCCAAATATGATGGACGTGGCACTGAAACGGGCCCAACGGTCGAAGAGGACAGGCGAGGAGATAAAAGTGAAAGCCCGCACACCAATCCAATCAACCATTGGGATTGGCGAAGACACGTACATGGTGACGGGTTTCATAATCCACACTGGAAAAGTACATGCTGGGCACTATTACACCATTATGAAAGAAGCAGACGAATGGGTGTGTTATGACGACCAGCAAGTATCAGTGCTCTCATGGGAAGCATGTGCCGGAAAGTTCGTTTCGAACGGTTACATCGTCTCCCTTGAGAAGATATAAACACTTTCACTCAGTGGAAGCAGTGCCCCGTGGCGGTTGGTTACGAGCCACAACCCAAACCAGAACCCCCTTTTTTTAATCTGACGAAGGAAGGATGCGATAAACATTGGAACCAGAAAGTTGTGAAAGCACCGGAACAGGACCGAAAGTCCCCGTCCAAAGGACCCACTGAAGAGCTCTAACTTTGGATTGGTATGCGTTCAAGAGCGAAACCAGAGACAAAGAACGAGGTGCACACAACACCGCGGTGAAAAAAAGAAAAAAAGAATACAGAGGAATAGTCCCTCAAGGTTCCAGACCCTACCTGCGGAGTCTTACACTCCTTGCGACCCTTTTCCCTTTCCCCTATTTTATTTTACACTTTCTTCGACGAAGACTTGATGCTAGCATCAAACATGCATGCGAGGCAGTACTCTGCCTAAACATTAAACTAAGTTTTTCCCCCCGAGGAGACTTGCAATCCTCCCGCAGAAGCAAGTCATTCGACTCCAGCCGACAGTGAGAACGTTCTGGTCATCGATGCAGAACCAGCTGTCATGTGCAAGGAAGAGGAGCTCGTGTGCAAGACAGAGGAGTTCTTGGTGATTGATGTCGACGAGGTCCTGGAGCCATATGACTTCACTCCCCCAGGATCCAAAGACGGTTCACCAGAAAGGAAAAGGAAAACACCCGACCCCACACCTTCGGCTGATGGGCCTTGCTGAGTTCACACCACGTGTTGTATCGCAAAGCGCATACAACGGGTTGAACGTTACAGGGGGTGAGCCTGACCCCTACAATCTCCGTGAAGAGGAGGCGGTATCTCAGAACCCCTTCATTCTCCTGTCTGGCGGCGTGCCAGCTCAGCACGAAGTGAAGAGCGAACCCGAACCCCCCGAACCCTCCTCTTCTGTCCGCGTTCCAACGAAGAGGAACAGTAAGCGGTTCCGGCTTTTCTGACCTTGTCACAAACAAAAAAAACAACAACAACTAGAACAACATTGACAAGCACAACAATCATCAAACACAATAACGTTTATCCAATCAAAAAAGACACTGTATGTTCGTGTTACCATCTTCGAGTTCATCCCGCAATCGATGTGTGTACATGCGCAACCAACGAAATCAAATGTTACAGCATCCTCTCATGTATCGTTCTCAAATTAGAAAGACCATCGGGTTTCCTCCCCCACCTTCCTGCAACAATGAAAGTAAGTGAACTCCTGTCCAGACTGAGCGATATAGAAATGCAACCGCGGTTCGTAGCCGGAAAATGCCTATTCTTCAGCTTGTCTTGCGAGCAAGGTGACCACCAGATGGCGCTGAATACTCGACGACACGTTTCTGCGCGCGCAAATAACCGTCCTCATCTTGCGTGGTGTCACAACTCCGCGTGAGGAAGACTACCTTTCACAAGTGGCCTATGCAGGTCAAAAAGATGCAAACCCACTTGCTTTCCTAGACGAAGCTGCTTCCTAGACAACACATAGAACCAAACAAAAGCACTTACACTTTTAGAATAGGAATCCTCACAGTTGAATATGCGGCAAGTACGACTAGGAGGAGGAGCTGGTAAGGTCAACCACAATGTTAAAGGCCCTGCCTTTTCCCTTCATTACGAACATCATTTGCTTCTTCATTTTCCTTTTGCAAGTGGGCTGTGCAAACAGCTGATGATGATTCCTCCTTAAAAAATGACTTGCCTCCAAGCTGTGGTACATATGTGGCACCCATTTTCAAGTGCTCTTCCTCCCACATGTCCTGTTTCTGCCTTTCATGTTCATCCCTTTTCCTGTTCTTCTGCACCCCATTCTTGTGGGAACGAGCGGCTTAGAGTGTAGAGTGTCAGATGCAAGTCCCTAAGAGCGTGCAGCTTTGCAGAAGAAGTCCCCCAAGCCTGAGCAGGAGGAGCCCCTGGGATTAGCTCAATTGAGAGTGGTCTTCTCAGAAATAGAGACCCAGAGCCAGCTCAACGCAGGTCTCCAGCTTCTGGCGGAACACTTCACCCTGCTGCGTACCTCGAGTATGCAGTCTCTGCGGACGCGAGGGGTTTTCAAGCGTGCTAGAGATCGAAGCTATAGACCTAGTCCCTCCTCTGTCCATGCCGAGGCTGAGCGCAGGGGCCTCTGGCGCCGGCGAACGCTCCGTTCCGTACTGTCCGGTCAAGGTTTTCGGAATCCTGAAGCGTCTGGCTGCAGGTAACGAATTGTTGTGTCCTTTCACGACCTACCCCTCCTTCTACAAGGCCCTGTGTGGAGGGGCGGGTCCCAGAGGCATTCTGGAGACGTTGAACGGGAGGCACAAGTCGCAGCGCAACCGCAGGCCCTTCTGCACCCACAGTGCCAGAATAGGTGGCTGCTGTACGCTATTGAAGGCGGGCATCAACCTGACGGCTCTCCAGGACGTAGGAGACTGGGCCACAGAGTCGATGGCCCGTCACTACAGCAAGAGGGTTTTGAAGGAGCCCGATTGTGTCGAAGCGGTGCAGTTTTACAACCCCGTCAGGTTGAAGCATCTGTACCGCACACCCGAGAGCGGCGCAACCAGTGCGGAGTCCCGGGGCGATGAGCAGCCCCTGAAGAGGCGCAGATGCAAGGTATGAGTGCCCACGTCGCCCCGGATCTCCCTCAGGACGGGCGCTATCGTCATCGACAGGAAGGCAGAACTGTGAACGCTTCGAGGTCATGTTTCATTCCTTCAAGGCAGTGCGTCCGGATTTCAGTGCATGTCCCTTCCGCTGCCCTTCCCATTCGACAAGTTCTGGGTTTAGCTTCCCTGGTTTGGCAGCGAGCTTCAGGATCTCGGTAACGAACCCAAAGGTTCCCGAAAACGTCTGAGGTAACGCTGCGCTCGAAATGCTACCTGCGGCGAACCAGCCGCCTGCCAAACTGCATGTGACGGGTCACCAAGCAGTTTGCCAAACGTAGCAGCACGCAGAACGCCGCGTACGTGGCCGCCTCGCCTGACGGATCGCGTCCCAATGCTCTGCCAAACCAGTTGAAGGAAGTAAAACCAGTTGGCAGGAACCTGTTTGGGAGAATGGGAGTACGTCATAAAACATAGGTTAAATTGTCGATGAGCCTCACACAATGAGAAGTTAACGGGTGGATAATAGGTCTACCCCCCCTTTAGTCATTTTACTAGTCAAAATTTTGACTAGTAAAACCACTAGTCAAAGTCAAAAAAGTCCTTGACTAGTGCACCGTGCCTGTCCCAAAAAAGGTCGAGTACCTGGACAGGAAATATTAATTCTGGCAAAGTTTTTGCTTCTCCTTTTTGGACCGTTTCCGCACGTTCCGCATGTGAATTAAATTTGAACCCAAAAAACATCGGAAGAAGCCATGCCCGCCCTAAATTCTTAAGTTTAACAACACGATGCAACATTCCTGCAGTTCATTCCACTCGACACGACAAAAGTAAACAACCCAAAAATGGCGACCGAAGGACAGCGCAAGATCTGTGTGTGCGGAGGAGGTGGCTTCATCGGGTCGCATCTTGCGAAGAGGTTCAAGAACGAAGGTGCGTACGTCGTGGTGGCAGACTGGAAGAGAAACGAATTTATGAAGGAGGACGAGTTCTGCAACGAGTTCAAGCTTCTTGATCTCAGGACGCTGGAGAACTGCAAAGAAGCGACAGCAGGGTGCTCGGAGGTGTACAACTTGGCGGCTGACATGGGAGGGATGGGCTTTATCCAGTCGAACCACAGCGTGCTTTTCTACAACAACGTCATGATCTCGTTCAACGTGATGGAGGCCGCACGGTCGAACGGAGTCAAGCTCTTCTTCTTCGCGTCGTCTGCATGCGTCTACAACGAGACGAAGCAAGAGGACCCTGCAAACCCGGGACTGAAGGAAGCTGATGCATGGCCCGCGCAGCCGCAGGACGCGTACGGCCTTGAGAAGCTCGCCACTGAAGAGCTCGTCAAGCACTACGGACAGGACTTCAACATGAAGGTATCCAGCCCTTCTTTGCATACTGCCTCCTCCATCCCTGTCGGGAAATCGCAGGGGGAAAACGGGAGATTTCCACCCACCCGTGTGCCCCTGAGGTGCTTATGCGTTTTCCGGGTAGATAATCGAAGGAGCAGCCGATACAAGTATCCCTGGAAAGAAGGCAGTGCCCCGTTCCCCCCCCCGCCCCCGTCATTCCTCGACGAGGGATCCGCGTACAGGTGCAGACAGTTTCAACAACAACGTAATTGCCCCCATGCAAACTGAGTCACCGAAGACAAACCCATCGACGATTGAGGAACCAGGGGATCCCATGCAGATTATTGTGCTTTAACACTTAACCACCTAACCACCAGACGTATATCGCGCGCTTCCACAACGTGTACGGCCCGCAGGGCACGTGGAAGGGAGGAAGAGAAAAGGCACCTGCTGCCTTCTGCCGCAAGGCTGCGTGCTCGACGGACAGCTTCGAAATGTGGGGTGACGGCAAACAGACCAGATCCTTCACCCACGTCAACGACTGCGTCGAGGTATGATTTCTTTGCAGAGAGATTCGAACCAGTCGAAATGCCGGGTTCCGGGGGCTTCTCATGATAAGCCCTGCTATAGTATACGGGAAGGAGGGGGCAGCGGGGATGTTGGGACAAATCTGTACTGCAAGGCCGAGGAAGCATCATGCCGAACGGGCACGGCCTGTGGCCCCCGACAGCGACATTCCCAATCTCTCCTCAGTGCGCAGCGCCCGCGTTATAACGATAAGCGCGAGGGCTGGCTGCCGTGCCAAAAGGATAGGCAAGGAAGCCTTTGCGTTGAAGCGGTTGGTCATCAGCTGATGAGGATCAAAAGAGTGCACTACTTTCTAGGTCTGCCGCGGGTTTCATTCTTGCGCACCACGCCTGGGTACTTTCAAGATGATGGAACGAGGCAGTGCACCAGCTCGTTGATGCCATACAGCGACCCGGGAACGGGCCAGCTCACCAACCACTGCGCCTTCCCCTCAGATCGAAAGTTTTCATTACCGGGAAACCCTCCTGTTCGAATCTCAACTTTCTTTTTACAATATTTCTCCTCGTCTGCAGGGAATCATGCGCCTGTGCAAGTCCGACTTCCACGAACCGCTTAACCTGGGTAGCGATTTCATGCTGAGCATGAGCGACCTCGGCAACCTCGCGATCAGCTTCACCGGGCGGAAGATGGCGTTGAAGCACATACCGGGACCGGAGGGTGTCCGGGGGCGAAACTCAGAGAACTCGCTCATCCGCAAGGTGCTCGGCTGGGAGCCGTCCATCAAGCTGGAGGACGGCCTTCGAGAGACATACAACTGGATCAGCGAGCGCATCGCCGATGACAAGAAAGCAGGAATTGACGTCAGCGTCTACGCGCAGTCGAAGGTCGTCCAGCAGAGCACCGAGTCCCTCGACAAGATGCAGAAGTGAACGAACGCGAGCGGGCCTTCCCATTGCGAACAGCGTGATTTGCTCATGCAGGCTCCACCACCCGTCCCTTCTCCTTCAGAGAACAGCTCCCATCTTCTCGGAAAATCGCGCGCGGCGCCCCTTCCAGTAAAATAATGTATCGTCGACCTATCCCTCCTATTCGGAACGCCACGTTTTTGCATGTGTTGTGACGGGCCGTTCTTCTTGAGCGTTTCTTCACCAGACTCTCACCCCTCGTTCACGACGAGGCCGGGGCCGGAGCAGAACGGAAGACGATGCGTGCCCTCCACATACATCGCTGACACGGCAGCAGTCCGGCCTGTCAGTATCCGGTCCTCTCATCCTCACACACATACACACACACACCCACACTCACGGGAACAACGATCGAAATCTTTGCTCGCCAACATGGGCAGAATTCGTGGTCTTCAACTACGAATGCCGAACACCACAGGAACAATGCCCACTTTTTTTTAAGCCCAATCTCCGTTTTCCCATCCCCCGTTCTGCTGAAGCGAAAAGAAAGGAGCGGGAGCCAGGCCCGCAAGAAGGCGTCGGAGGCTGCGGCGGTTCCCGTTTCCACTCATCGCATGACATGACGAGTGCTCACTCGTCGCGTGAACCACTAGGCTGCGAGGCGGCCATGCGGCTGCTCACCGGCTTCGTGACGCGCAGGGGTCCGGCACCCCACGCGCATTCCTCCCGTACGTTCGCCTTTACGACTGCTTCTTTAAGTCCTTCGCCTTTTCTTTTCCCAACTCTTTTAATCTTTATTTTGCAGCGCTCGTCTCAGGTCCACTCAGGCCGCACGTTGTGAGGAGAGATCCGGGGAAACCTGGGCATACTAGCAGAAAGTATTCCAACCGACTCAACTCTCGAGTGGGGCTCACCCCAGGGCGCACGTCACACTCCTCGCATCAAGGCCTGTGCTCAATGAACGGTGTTATTGGTGCCTTGCACGTAATCTCTTCATCGGGATGAAAGCGCTTATGTGTACACCATACGCATACGGGTCGACCACCGATGTTACCGTGAACAAACCAGCTTACCCAAAGCAAGCGCTCGCCGTGAATGATGAAGCATGGTATAGGCAGCAGAGTGTTTCGCACTTTGATAGCCCACCTCCTCGCGCTGCTCCTTCCCACAACGACCGTGCCTGCAAGGACTCGAACTCGCTGCGTGGGGTTTCTTCCCTCTGCCCCCGGGGATCGCACCGAACTTCGGAAAAGAAGTGAGGTATCTGAAAAAAGAAAGAAAAAACAGCGCGAGGGAACGAATATTTTCTGCGCACATTCTCCTCTCTTTCCTTCCGTTTGCAGTTATGTGCTCAACAGAATCCCCGGATGGTCAGGTTCTGTCAAATGCTCATCACGAGCCCGTAGCAACTATTCAACAATCCGGAAGCTCGGCGCGTCCCAAAAGGCTCTTCGATCGATGCTTCGATCGAACGATGAACCGGATCAGCATCCGAGCCTCCCGTTTCTGCCCAGGACTACCACCTGTTTGCTTGCATGACGTCCCCCAACACATAGCTATAGTTCGGGACCTTGAAACGGGACCTTGAAATGAAAGTGAGAAGCTTTGCGTTAGTTCAGGCTAAAAGCCAGGCCCGGGATAGCAAGGACGGAACTACCCGACTCGTCAACGGGGACGACATTTGAGATCTGGAGTTTCTGCTCTTCGTCTTGTCTGACGAGAACTGCCAAGGTATAAAAGGGAGAAGTAAGAACATGTCTTTGTAGCTGATACCACTATCGCAAGGGAATGTTGAGCGGCTACCTCAACTTGGGGGCAATAGGCTTAGCTTGGGCGAGGTCACCGGGGGTTGGAGAGGGTGGGAAACCCTGACTTTTTCTTTTCATACGCCCCGAGGGCTGTGTGAAGCTCATTCTTGTCGGATTGCGCGATGCAGATTATCGCTACGGATTCTTTGCATTCAAACTCAAAACTCTTGTCGGGTTTTGTGGTGCATCAACTCCCTCAGCGAAACTGTGCGTGGGGCTGCATTTGGCCGACACAACAACACGTGTCCACCCGAACCCGAGAGTGGTGGGACCACCGCAGCCCCGACGCGCAGTTGACCATTTTACCCACAGGCCAGGTTGTGTTTGCCCTTTTTTTTGCGGTCGAAAAGTCGACCGGCCATGCAGTCGTGCTGAAGAACAGAATGGGAGCTCTATCTCGATGATTGTGTGGTGCACGGCCGCCTCTTTGCGGAATGTTTCGTCAGGTTGCTGACTGTTAACGAGATCACGATCCTTAGATAGGTGGACGCGTTCGTATCAAAGAGTGAACGCACTACTAGCATACATCAGATAATCGCACCAATACGTGATACCTCGACAAAGGTCATCCGGAGACTTTGAGAACTTTCACTCCAAAACGGTTGAAAACAACGAAGTTAACCAAACAACTTCCGCCGGTAGGAAACTCGGCCCAAAGAAATCAGCTGCCTTGGTCTGACCACTATCTGTCGACGGCAGGGGGGAAAGGATGACGTTTGCTGGAGTTCCAGCCTGTGCAAAGCACGCTGGGGCATGCGCCCCCGAGCCTCTTTCGCGAGCCGAGGGAGAATCGAGGGAGAGGAAGCTGCGGGAAGAGCGGTTTGGGAGGTGAGCAGCGACCGGCTGTCGAACTCGGATCCCTACTACCACCACCCTTTCGTCCCGAACGTGGGGGCCGAGTCTTGGGCGCTCGCGCACGTCGCGATGTTCTCCTGCTATTGGGCGAACTGCATCGTCATCGCCTTCTGGCAGTTCTTCGTGTGGGGGGTGGGCGCGTTCGCATCAAAGCGTGGACGCACAAAAAGTCGGCAACAGGCAACAGAACAAAGACACAAGAGAAGATAACCGCACCACCTTGAAAAAAAAACCCTCTCGACAAGGGTCACCCGGAGACTTCGGAATTCTCACCCCGAAACAGTCAAACACCAAAGATTAACCCAAACAACTTTCGCCGGAAGGAAAATCTGCCTAAAGGAATCAGCTGCCTTGGCCCGACCACGAGCTGTCGACGGCAGGGGGGGGGAGGAGGATGACGTTGCTGGAGTTCCAGCCTGTGCAAAGCACGCTGGGGCATGCGCCCCCGAGCCTCTTTCGCGAGCCGTCGTCGTTGGAGGGAGAATCGAGGGAGAGGAAGCTGCGGGAAGAGCGGTTTGGGAGGTGGGTCTGCGCGTCCCTCTCCGACGCCTCGCGGAGCAGCGACCGGCTGTCGAACTCGGATCCCTACTACCACCATGACCCTTTCGTCCCGAACGTGGGGGCCGAGTCTTGGGCGCTCGCGCACGTCGCAATGTTCTCCTGCTATTGGGCGAACTGCATCGTCATCGCTTTCTGGCAGTTCTTCGTGTGGGTGGTGAACGCCGGGGCCGACTTCAACGAAGGCGTGTGCCGAAGCCTGCGGCGCTACTACGCCGCGTCGAGCATCGCGACCATTCTGGTTGCGCCCCTCGTCGTGTACGTGGTCCGCCGTATCTTCCGCGAGCTCCAGCAAAAACGCTTCGACCGGCTCAGCGCGCTCTTCCCGAACCCGGAGAGCGACACGGCGGCGCCCGTTACCGAGATTCTGCTCGCCTGGGACTTGCCGGACATCCTCCTCGTGTGCATCGTCGTCGTCCTGACGCTCTTTGAGTTCTCCTCTTGGATGGTGGGTATCTCGTTCTGTTTCCACGCCCCGGGTGACTGCGGAGGCTTCACGTACCACGGACGGTACATGACTCTGTTCTCGATCATGCTCGTTGCCGTCAGCAGCATCGTCATCCCCTTGGTCACCACCCTCCGCATCCAAGACACCCCCAAGCGCTACAAGATGAACTGCGCGCGGCGGGGCAGCGCAGCCCCCGCGAGTCTAGCGGGCACCGTGCCCGTGGAATACGGCAACCTGTCGCCCCAGGGCCGGGCGAGGATGATGTCCAACGCGTCGTCGGTCCCCCCGCAGTCCCCGCGGGCCGCGATGGCGTCGCTCAAAGCGCTCGACAACATGTCGTTCGCCCGCAACGGAGCCCCCCAGGCGCGCGACTTCCCGACGTCGCCGGTCCTTTTGCCCGCCTGATGCAGCTTCTTCTGTGCTCTCGTAGCGTAGGTGGCCCGAGCCGCCTGACAGACCAGACTCACACCTCTCAGGTTCCGCGCTGAAGATTGTGTATCCGTGGCTTGAGACACGGTGCGGTGTTAAGACACACAGAACCAGTCGAAGCATGTTCTTGCAATCCCACCCCACGCCTCAACATCTGCCTGCCAAACCGGATTCACCATTTGTACCCTCCGCATCCAAGACACACCCAGGCGCTACAAGATGAACTGCGCGCGGCCCCCGCGAGTCTAGCGGGCACCGTGCCCGTGGAATACGGCAACCTGTCGCCCCAGGGCCGGGCGAGGATGATGTCGAACGCGTCGGTCCCCCCGCAGTCCCCGCGGGCCGCGATGGCGTCGCTCAAAGCGCTCGACAACATGTCGTTCGCCCGCAACGGAGCGCCCCAGGCGCGCGACTTTCCGACGTCACCGGTCCTTTTGCCCGCCTGAGACGGGGTTTCCTGTGCTCTCGTAGCGTGGGTGGCCCTAGCTACAAACCGCCGAGCCACCTGACCGTTTGCAGCAGACACTCAGGTTCCGCGCTGATCATTGTGTTGTGTGTCCGTGGCTTAAGACACGGTGGTGCCGAGCACAGAACCCGTTGAAGCATGTTCTTGCAGCCGCACGACTCTCCCACGCCGCCGCATCTGCCAAGCTGACTACCCCTGTGCTCAACCACCCGGGCGGAATTGGTGCGCCGGCGCGCTATCGGTTCCTTGGGAAAGCCGCAGCAGATGCTTGCACATCGCAACACGACTTTGATGCCACGCTGGACTGCATCGGAGCGCATTCGTGCCGCCATGACGAGAGAACGCCAACGCAAAATACACCGCGAGTTCTCCGAAAAATGTGAACTTCATCTTTATAAGTCGAGTGTCAGTTGCCAGAACCTTTCGACCTTGTTGTTGTAGTTGCTGAAAGCATGCGCCGTCCTCCTCGGAGAAAGCAGCGCTCGCGGCTCGATCTTGTTGGTAGCAGTTGTGGTGGAACGTCGCCGGACTGAGGTCGATGTCACTTGACCCTCACTACCTCTCCTCCTGTTGGTGATGTGACCTAAGGGCATTTCTTGGTACCCCTAAGGAAATAAACGAATTGTTTGGTACCCCTAACGAAGATTGCCCCTAAGAATATGACAGGGTGGGACCGGGCCCTGAAACTGCGAAGGCGTGACAAAGTCTCTTTCTGAATATTTTTGGTCTTGAGTTTTACCTCAGAGAAATCCGACCAAAGCCTTCGTGGACTTCGCACCCAAACAGGATGGTCAACCACGCATGAAATGAAATCAAAGACTGGCAAATGAAAGAGGCTGGTAATTCATAATGCAAGAACGCTCATCACGAGAGTGAGTCAATCACACTCCGAAACGGGGCCCGCATCGCCGCACTAGTGACATAGCTAACTAATCTGGACCAGCCCTCCCACGACCCGAGTTCAAAACGATCGTTTGCGACACGGTCACGAGCTTTGCTCCGCGCAAGATGCATGCAGAGAGACGCGGACAAAACATTATCAAACTGGCCTATTGATGATGGTCCAAGGTTCCTCCTCGCGTGTCCAGCTCCTGGATCAGCAGGCCGACTTGGTTTAACTTTTTGTCGTCCCGGAAATGCCGCCTTCGGTACGATTGTACTGCTTCAAAAAAAAGAGAAGCTTCCCGTAGTGTATCCAAGTTCCTTCCCAGCTTCCGAAGACCGCCAGGGCAACGCCTGTTCCTAGACGAACCGCATTGCCCGGTAGTTTATGCCATACTGTCTGTCCACCGCTGCTAACCCTCTCTTGCTTAATATTCTGTACGTGTACTTTTACTCGCCAACTGCCGGTCCCCGACTGACATCGGCTGTTGCATCATAAGCAATGTAGCCTCATACCAGCTAGCTCTTTCGTATACCAGGCACAGGATCGCGGCAAAGTAGCGAGCTGGCAGGCGGCCGCAGCGCTAAGGCCAACCACGCCTCGAGCAGAACTCCGGGCGACACAAATAAAGCATCACTCCGATACGCGGGCGGGCAAGCGACAGCTCCGACCCCTGCAAGCAACCGCGAGGAAGGCACCGGCGCCGATGCCAGCAATCACGAACTCAGCGGCATTAGTTCAGTCTCAGAACTCCGGCTCTTCGGCGGTCTGGCAGCACTCTTGAAACCCCGGCTAGGATACGTTTCCGAGGTAGATGCTCTGCAGCTGTTCGATTGTGGACAGTGCTGCACCGGAAGAATCTCAAACAAAATGTTTCCTCCGACGAACAGACACCCTGTCGTCAAGCCTCGCAGATTCCCTCGGAAAATCCGTGAGACGGGAAAGTACACACTCGAGGGGGCCGCCATGCGTCGTGTAGCGCGGCCGATCTGAGTCAACGCAGCTTCTGAAA
This sequence comes from Diplonema papillatum, assembly GCA_030068145.1. Lineage (NCBI taxonomy): Eukaryota > Euglenozoa > Diplonemea > Diplonemida > Diplonemidae > Diplonema > Diplonema papillatum. The sequence goes on along the minus strand of JAPJBO010000491.1, from coordinate 111,502 downwards.
CAGCTGGTATTAGACTTCTCACCTCCTGCGCGACACGCGCGAGGCCGACCCTGCTCAGAGAATTCATGGGACCGCACCGAGATGGTGTGGGGTTGCCACTACGGTGCCGACAAACACGTGACATCGCGCGATCTTTGTGCTATGCATACAGTGCTCGCTTGCCTTCATGGCACTTCCACTTTACAGAACTCAATGCTAAACATACAATGCGCCGTTGGCACTCAAAACCAGCAGCTGGCAGCGCACATGAAACTTACCAGCGCAGGTGAGTTCCGCTAGTGCGCACAAACGAAAAAAAGTGCCGTTTCCTGCAAACCCATCCAAATCTCTGCCCGAAATCCAGATCCGGAATAAAAAACGAAGAAGGCGGGTGTGTGAGTGTGTGTGTGTGTGTGTGTGTGTGTGTGTGTGTGTGTGTGTGTCGGGTGTGTGAGTGTGTGCGTGTGTGTGCGCGGGCGTGACGAAAAAGAGTAGCAGAATGGTCATCAAAAAGGTCATGCGGCGCAGGGTCGTGAAGAAGACGGCAAAGGCCGGCAAGGGCGCGGCGGTGGCGGCCTCCGCCGCCGCCGCGCCGGAGGAGAAGGACGCGCCGGCACCCAACGGAGCGGGTGCGCCGCAGCAGGAGCAGGAGCAGGAGCCGCAGCAGGAGCTGCAGCGGCAGAAGCCGCAACAGCAGCAGCAGAAGCAGAAGCAACAGCAGCAACAGAAGCAGCAGCAGAAGCAGCAGGAGCTGCAACAGCAGAAGCAGCAGCAGCCGGAACAGCAACCGGAACAGCAGCAGGAACAGCAACCGATACGCCCGGACGACAACCCCACGAAGAAGCGCCTGTGGGACGAGGAGGACGAAGACGCGGAAGGGATGAACGCGGGCGAGAAGCTGGCGGCGGCGAAGAGGCCGCGGGCGAATCCGTCGTGGGCGCAGCCCCGCGCGGAGCGCGACGACGACGACGCGTCGGAAGACGGGATCTCCGACGAGGAGGCGTGGGACAAGGACCTGTACACTTCAACGCACCCCGTGGTCGACGGGGGCAAGGTGCTGCCCAGCCGGGATTTGGACTACCAGCTGGTGCAGGACGGCAACAAGGCCGAGCCGTCGGAGGCGGCGCTGCGCGCGGTGCAGTTCCACCCGCTGAACGCGAACCTGCTGATGACGGCCTCTCCGGACTACCGGCTGCGGCTGTTCCAGACCGACGGGGTGACGAGCCTCAAGCTGCAGACGCTGACCTTCAAGGACCTCGCCGTGCGCGCGGCGCAGTTCAACAGCGTCGGGTCCAAAATCGTCTGCACCGCGTCGCGCCCGCAGTACGCCGTCGTCGACGTGCAGACCAGCCAGGTGACCATGGTCAAGGGCTTCAGCAAGGAGGAGCGCAACCTCTCGAAGTTCTCGATCCTCAGCGAAAACGCGTCCCCGCTCCCGACCGACTGCGCCGCCTTCTGCTCCCACACAGGTGTGTGCGCTTGCGTTACCGATGCGTTTGAGCCGGTCCATCCCCACTTGATAAACCGTGATAGACCGAAGAATACAGCACCGGGCAATTCTATGCAGCTCTAGGGACTAGGGATGGACCTGATAGACCGTGGTGGACCGTGATTCACTGTGATAAACAGCGGCAGGCACTTCGATGCAGTTTCAAGAGATAGGGACGGACCGGCTCAGCGTTGCGCTGTGTGCTAAAACCTAGGAGCAGCGTACTTCATGAAACTTATCGCAACAGGTGAGCTCCGCCTGTGCCAGGGCCTATCCCAAGAGGAGTGACTACCGTCCCGCTCTTAATTTATGAATTTCTAATTTATGAATACGGCCAAAAATAAATAATTATTCATAAATTAGAAATTCACTAAACAGGACCCCACAAATTAAAATCATGGCTTCCGTCCCTGAGCTCTTCATGGCTGTTGACGAAAGGGCGCTTGACGACAGCGTTGTCGAACTTGGGAGTAAGCCGGCTACCGAACGAACGGTCCTTTCGGCGGATGAAATTCGGAAGCTGACCTGGAGAAAACGGTGGGGTAGCACCATGGGGAAAATTACCCTACAAGCGCCACGTCAAGTACCAGTGCCTTGCTCAAGATATTGACCGCCTGAACCGTGAATCCATCGTGTACTCATGGGCCGCCTCTGGTGTGCACCGAGCACTCGGTCTTCAGCAACCCGTGGACTCAAAAGGAGCCCCCATCACTGTCGTGTTTGACAAGTACAAAGCCCTCTACGACGAGGAGAAAAACTGGGACAAGGATCTTGTCGAGACTGTTGAGGAGGAAGGCAATTCTGACATCACCTTGCCAATCTCAAGCCAAGAGATGGCCCCAGCGGCAGTGCCCGCGACACGTTCAACGCAGCCTGCTGCAAAGCCTCCGGGCAAACGCGGACCAGGGCGCCCTCCGTCGAAGGCGAAACCCCCTCCGAAGAATCAACCAACACTGAACTCTTTCTTCGCGAAGAAACGAACCCTCGAAGCGTGTGCTGAAGGCGAGCCTGAAGCGCAGAGGGTTAAGGACGAGTGAACTGGCAAGCCTTTCCCCCCTTTTCCCGCTAACGTTATCTCGGCCGTACTCTTCACCAACGGTTTTGCCCTGCAGCTAGCGAGTCTTTCGCCATTTTTCTTTTACGTTTTCGGCCTGACAACGTACCGTTCTGTCTGTACCGTACCGTCTGTACCGTACCGTGTACTGTACCGTCTGCTGTACCTCAGTTTCAAAATGTCGGGACGAAATTAATTAATTTCAGCCCAAAATCTTCGGGCCGATGAAAAAATAGTTATGCGTAAATTAAAACCCCCGCTAATTAAGAGCGCGCGAATAAAGAGCCTATAAATTAAGAGCGGGACGGTATCCCCCCAATAATCTGAGGGAGTGCCACTCCTGCATTGAGGAAGTGCCACTCCCGCATTGAGGGAGTGAGGCCGACCGCACAAACGACCGCACAAACGACCGCAAAACCACTCCGCAATCCGGAGTGGGGAGTCCGGGGTGTACTTAAGGACGGAGGGGGGCAGGGTTAATTTGGGAAAATCTCAGGTATCCGTTGGAGGTCGGAGCAGGATTTCTGCCCGGTGAAGGACGCATTTCAAAGATTTGTGTCGGATCTTTCCGATACAGCAAACAGCGACCACTTTCGACCATTATTTGGCCTCTCGCCCGCGAACGTGACACCCGCGAGCGTTCGTGAGTTAACTACCACTACAGTGGTAGTTCGTCCGGAAGTGGTTAAGGACAATCTCGCGGGTTGCCCTAAGAAGCCCGCCACACGAAACAACGAGAAGCCGGCAACAATCTGTTGAGGCTGGTCCGCATGCAATACAACTATGTGCGGCACAAGGCCCCCAGACGCGAGTTGAAGGTCGAATTGGCGAGGGTGGGGGCCCTTCAGGTCCTACGAACACCGCCGACAAAGCTGCGGCGGTTGTCACCGGTAACTCCGGCTTTAGTGGCGGGCGTAAGTGTTCAACAAAAAGGATCCACTTTGTAGTTGGATCGTTTCTCTCGCTCTAGCTTCCTTCGAACATAAGCACAAAGGCAGTCTTCTCGAGCATGTCTGACCCACAAAAGGCGCAACGTTAACTCTAAGAAAAAGACCAATCTGTACGCCCCATACGGCATCGTCGGAAACACAAAAATCAACGCAGGATCCGTACACGTGGTGTCGCTCACGACGCACAACGCGCTGTTCTCGCTGAAGGGCGACGGCCCTTGCTTCGCGGCGGCGTCGGGGATGAACGCGCCGAACCAGCTGTACACCATCGGCGGTTCGAAGGTCTACGTGTGGGACGTCCGGACCCGGCGGCCGCTGCGCGTGCACGAAGACGAAGGGTCGACCCTGTGCACGGCGCTCACCGTGTCCGAAAAGCACTACGCAGTCGGGAGCTCGAACGGCGTCGTCAACCTGTACAGCATACCGGGGACGTGGGGGGCCGACCCTGTGGCAGCGCCGCCCGTGCCCGACAAGGCGTTCATGTCGCTGGCGACCGAAGTGTCGATCCTGAAGTTCAACAGCACCGGCGAGCTGATTCTCAGCGGGTCCGAGAAGAAGAAGGACGCGGCCCGCCTGCTGCACGTGCCGTCGCTGTCGACCTTCGCGAACTTCCCGCGCATCGGCCACCACTACCGCAAGCCGACCTGCGGCGACTTCTCCCCGAACTCCGGCCTGATGTGCCTCGGTATGCTGTCGCGCCGGGAGAGAGGTCCTTTTGGGTGGGGGAGAGGCCGCTAGTTCAGTGGAGAAGAGGTCTTTTTTGGTGGGGGAGAGGTCCTTCTGTATGGGAGAGAGGTCCTTTTGGGTGGGGGGAGAGGCCTCTAGTTCAGTGGAGAAGAGGTCTTTTGTGATGGGGGAGAGGTCTTTCTATGTGTAAATCTGGGTTAGCGGCGGGCGTAAGCGTTCAACAAAATTACAGCGCATCACCTGTGGCATCACTTCAATACGTCAGGCTCAAGACCCAGGGACAACATTGAACGGACCCAATCAACAACCCACACACACACACACACGCACACACACACACGCAGGCAACGACCGTGGCCGGGCGCTGATGTTCCGGCTGAACTACTACACCGAAGCGTAGCCGGGGCTCCCTGCCCGCATCGGTTGGCGACAGCCGCATGTGGCATGTGCCACTTCCCTCCCCCAGCTTGCGAGCTGGGTTCGCCTCGTCCTCGTCTCCCGGTGGCCGCGTGCACCGCACTGTCCACAGGCGAGCGAGACGCCAAGAGGTGATCTGCGGCATCTCGTTGCTCCGCATCCCACGAGCAGGCAGAGATGTTCCCAAGCTCAGCGAGTGAGGCGCAGAGCTCACTCATGCGTGGAAGATCGGGCGAGACTTGAGCTCGCCTCCGGTCGACGTCGACGAGCGGTTTGGCGTTATGACTGCCTTAGCGACGCTGAAAGCGGTGTCGGGAGACGTACAGGCCGGGGACACCGAGAAGGTCCAGTGCCTTGACCTCATGGCGACGTTGGGGTAATGCGACCAAAAAGCAGGTGCGGCACACGGTCCATTTGTAAGCAGCGTTTCTTCTGGTCACATCTCGTCATCATGGCACCTGCCTTGAGTTGGGGAATGAAGGTCCAGTGGCTCGCAGCTCGTCTGTTCCGGTCTCTGGAACCGCCTTGTTGTGCGTGATCCACACCCTTTCGTAGGGCGTGGAAATAACCGGCAAGAACCCAGCACAAACCCGGCGAGGAACCCGGTCTGTCGTCGCTGCGTGCTGCTCCAAAGCTTCTTGCCAGATCCAGCTCGGTTGGTCCAATGGATTCGAATGCAAATAATAGGGGCGGTGTTCTGCATCGCCGGCTTTGTCGCCATCTCTTCGCACGGGCACACATTCGGACAAGTCCCGAGAGCACTGCGTCCCACCCAAAGCAACTGGCCTCCCCCAGGAGTGTTCTCCTAGCGAGGTTGGGCTGGGCACGGTTGTAAGGGGCCTTTTTCTCCCCGAGGCGGAGTTGCCTGCGCTCTCGTAGCATGGGTGGTCCTGTGTCGAGTTGCGAACAGCCGCCTGACAAACCAGACGTCAACTCCTGTTGTTGTTGTAGCTCCGGCACCGAAGTGTCACTCACGCACACACGTCAGACTAGAGTCAAACTCAACAGGGACTTCTTTCCCCCGCGGCCAGTTCGAAGTCCGTTCCCTGGACTGCTGTTTCACCAGATAGTAGGTAAGGGCAGAAGGAATCTCATTGGTCCATTCATGCGCGTCTTTAATTAGAAGACAAAGCATTTGGCTACCTTCAGAGAGTCATGTTTACCCCCGCAGTTTACCCGCGCTTGAACGGATCTCTCAGCGTTGACGTTTAGGGCACTGGGCAGGAAACCCACAGCGTACCTTCTCACACGAGAAAAGCCGTTTTACGCGTGGCGTCGTTCGTGCCCTCGTCCTTTCCTCATCGAGGGAGGGGCTTTCCCCCTCGCAATTAGACGACGGGCGAGGAACACAACCGAACGCGGTCGTTTTCACACGACAAAATCGTCGGGAGTTCTTTTCGAAGTGGAAGTGACGGCGTTCGTGACACACACCCAAACCCGTTGACGCGGGAAATACGGGGTTCTTCCTGCAGGGGAAGGACCCGCGCCGTGTCGGCATTCGTCCCCTTACTACTGCACGAGGAAGACCCTCATCATGAGAGAAAGAAGAGGGCCCGCAGCGTTACAAGGCAAGGCGGCTCTCATGATCGTGTTCCCGCGTCCTTCTTAGAAGACGAAATTGTTGAAGCCGAGGGGGGTGCTTCTCGGAGTGGAAGGACCGTTCGATCCTGGTCAATGCACGAGGAAGAGCCATATCATGGCCACATTCGATTCCCGCGTCCTTCTTAGAAGACAAAATTGTTGAAGCCGAGGGGGGTGCTTCTCGGAGTGGAAGGACCGTTCGTCCCTGGTCAATGCACGAGGAAGAGACATATCATGGCCACATTCGATTCCCGCGTCCTTCTTAGAAGACAAAATTGTTGAAGCCGAGGGGGGTTCTTCTCGGGTGGAAGGACAGTTTTCGTCCCTCATCACCGCACGAGGGAGGCCCTTACCACGGTCACATCTGGTCGTGTTCCAGCCTCGCGATGAAACCGTTTGAAGCCCCTGCTTACCCTCCTCTTGCAGCTCCTCAGCAGGGCCGGGGCTCGGGACAGTCTTGCAGAGCCTCCCGACCATCACTCGCGGAGGTGGGCCGGTCGTGAGAAGGTTCTGTGCGGCCGGGAATTTGCGGCAGGTCTGCAAGCCAAGATTGAGCCAGTCACGGATTTCCCGAGGAAATCTGCGAGGCTTGACGAATCTACATACAGGGTGTCTGTCATGCTCTTCGGGGGAAACATTTTGTTTTCTCCTGGAAGTGCATCGGACAGTCTATCAGCAGTCTATCAGCAGTCTATCACAGGCCAGCACAGGCTATCAGGAGTTGAACCGGGTGGCCTCCCCCAAAACGCTCCGGAAAGCCAGAAAAAGTGGTCGGACGGCCGCAAAATGCGAACACAAGGCGAAATCACCTCCAGAAGGCAATTCGCAGCCAGCTTCTGGCCTCATTTCACTCGGTCTCGGCTTGAGTCTTCGGTCATTGCACTCAGATCTTGGCGTGGGTATTCGAGCTCGCCACGCCACCCGAAGTAATCATCATCGGAAAGGGAAGGGAAGAAAAAAATTAGTCTTCGAAGGACCCGCCTCAACCCACCCGAATTCTCCGGCTGTGGGCTCGGGTGGTGCCTGCGCTTTGCTCCAGTTCCTGTGTTACCGTACTACAGCGGTGTTTACTACAGCAGTGTATACTACAGCAGTGTATACTACAGCAGTGTGTACAACAGCAGTGTGTGTATACTACAGCAGTGTATCAGCTGGGGGGTGGACCGGCTCACCAAGATACAACCCCAAGTCCCCACGGACAGGGTGCATTCTGTGGTGGTGGGTGGTCCATACGATCTGTAGAAGCATGCGGCTGGATTCTCCAGCAGTACTCAACTACTGTTGGCATGGGCGAACCTGTCGGCAGGGTAAAACCAGCCTGTCTCACGACGGTCTAAACCCAGCTCACGTTCCCTGTTCGTGGGTGATAATCCAACCCTTAGACAATTCTGCTTGTCTAGGTTAGGAAGAGCCATCGAAGGATCAAAAAGCAACGTCGCTATGAACGGCCCCTTCCCTCTTCCCGAGTAAAGACCGCAGGATCAACGAAAGACAGACCGAGGGCACCCCAGCGTGTCCTCGCAACCAAAAAACCCCCCCCCGCAAACCCCCCTTCCCACAACATGAAAAAATAAAAAGAAATCAGCCCAGAAAGTCCGCCTTGCCCTCGCGACTTTCGCCGTTTTTTTGTTTTTCTTCCTTCTTCTTTTTTCATCTTCTTCCACACATCCCCCCCATCTTGCTACGTGCCCTTCGTCTTTTGTTTTATAAGATCCTTGAGGTCTTAGAAGATTCGTATTCTGTGCGCGACACACACGCACACATCATTGAAGCTTGTGTCGACCCCTGTTCTGCTTTTCTTTTATTGTCGCGAACTCTTCGAAGGGGCTGCAGTGCTGCAGTGAGAGGTCTGAGTGTCGCTAAAGGCTAGAGTGCGTGCTGGGTTGGCTGGTGTTTGATGAGTGGTACTGGTTTGAACTTGTTATGGAGCAGCAATCTGTGTCGATAGACTGCATTGGTATGCGGGGCCGCTGCAAGAGGTCTGAGGGTCGCTACGAAAGTTAGAGTGCATCTTCTCTGGGGAACAGGTGCTGTCTTCTCATGATGAGTGATCGTGCTGGGTTGGCAGGTACAGAAAGTACTGGTATGAGGGGTGCGAGAGGTCTGAGGGTCGCTACGAATGTTGGCGTGCATCTTCTCTGCTGGTCGCGTGTCGCTACATACAACCAATGCATCTTCGTGATGAGTGAGCATGCTGGGTTGGCTGGCACAAGTGCTTGATGACGTAGAACTGGTTTGAGGGGCGATGTTGACTAGCGGGGTAGCTAAAAATGTAAAGCATCTTCGATGAGTGGATAGTGCAGGTTTGAGGAGGTGGGTCGATGCAGAGTGAAGCTGTTTTGGTTTGAGGGACGATGCTGGCTAGCGGGGTAGCTGAAAGTGCACGTAGCTGAAAGTGCACCGCACCCTCGATGAGTGGATAGTGCAGGTTTGAGGAGGTTGGTGGATGCAGATGGAGGTGTACTGGTTTGAGGGGTTGTGTTCATGCCCCTCGGGATTTAGAAGTCGATCAGAAGAGGTGTGCGAAGATGGCGGAAAAAGGGGTCTGAACGTATACAAGGGCGACTCACCCAGCTGCGTCTGGACCCACTTGTGATGAAGATAACGCACAATTGCACACGTTATGTCGCGTCTTGCACGAAAACGACACGTGATTTCACACGTTTTATCGCGTGTTGTGTGACGTGTGAACCACCTCGTACCAAGTGGGTGGCTTGTACATGCATCTTGGCTTCCGGAGAGGATTCTACTTCGGGAAGGTACGAAAAAGGAGAGGCTTACACTCCCTTTCTCTACCTTTTCGCCTTTCCTGCTCCACATGTCCTTTGAAGAGACATGCGTCTGCAGGCACTCAGGTTCCGCGCCTTTACGTGTCCGTGGCTTAAATGACCGAAACATGGCGCACACGAGACCGTGGTGTGCGGTGTTGATCACATATCTATTCCGTCCCCCTCAACCGCGTCTTGAACCTAACCTCAAATCACACCAGAAAACAAGCAACCGCAATCCGCATTACACGCTCACGCACACATACACAACCAACAAAGAAACACCCGAGAAGCACGCACAAACCGACCGAGATGACTCTGGACGTGCTCTCCCAGCGCCTCAAGAAAGCCGTCAGCTTCTCTGAAGGCAGCGCCGACGTTCTGTACTTCGAAGCCCCGGCAGACGACACGCCTGTTGCCTCTCCGGCTGCGGAGGAGACTGACGAGAAAGAGCGATCGGAGTACAGCTGGCTGCTGAAGAGGCTGGCCACTGTGACTCGCCGGGCGGAAGGCGAGCCCGAAGACAGCGAGAACGAAGGCGACCAGGAAAAGCAACCCGACGAAGGTGCGCGTCTTTCTTTTTCGCAACAACAATTGATTGTAATGGTGTGATCCACCGTAGAAAACTTAACTCACTACTACACTACTACACTAAGAACTTCCCAAGTACACCCCAAATAGGGTAAAATGACGATTTCTGGTGGTACTCATTTGCATTTAGTACTTCCCGGTATCTACAGAGTGAGAGTCCCGTGTTTCCTCGACGAGCCATGTTGGTTAATTCCTTGCTAGCATGAGTCGCTCAGTTTGGGAACGCTGAGCAAATCGGCAGGTATCCCTCTGCCAAGGCTAAGTGTCTCCCGGAGGCCGATAGCGAACGAGTACAGTGATGGAAAGATGCAAAGAACTTTGAAGAGAGGGTTTAAAAGTTCCTGAAACCGATGAGTGGTAAGAGAAGTGGAGATGCTTTCAAATCTTAATCATTGCTCCTTCACTGGGGTTTAAGGTTGAAACGTCTGGACCTATTCGGATCGTCCGTGCGAGACGGCTTGCCGACTGCCTCAGTTTTGCTCGGATCGACCAGGATAGGAATTAATATCCCTTTGCCAAGGTTAAATATCGCGGAGGCCGATGGCGAACAAGTACAAGATTGTTAGAAACGTCTGGACCTATTCGGATCGTCCATGCGAGACGGCTTGCCGACTGCCTCAGTTTTGCTCGGATCGACCAGGATAGGAATGAATATCCCTTTGCCAAGGTTAAATATCGCGGAGGCCGATGGCGAACAAGTACAAGATTGTTAGAAACGTCTGGACCTATTCGGATCGTCCATGCGAGACGGCTTGCCGACTGCCTCAGTTTTGCTCGGATCGACCAGGATAGGAATGAATATCCCTTTGCCAAGGTTAAATATCGCGGAGGCCGATGGCGAACAAGTACAAGATTGTTAGAAACGTCTGGACCTATTCGGATCGTCCATGCGAGACGGCTTGCCGACTGCCTCAGTTTTGCTCGGATCGACCAGGATAGGAATGAATATCCCTTTGCCAAGGTTAAATATCGCGGAGGCCGATGGCGAACAAGTACAAGATTGTTAGAAACGTCTGGACCTATTCGGATCGTCCATGCGAGACGGCTTGCTGACTGCCTCAGTTTTGCTCGGATCGACCAGGATAGGAATGAATATCCCTTTGCCAAGGTTAAATATCGCGGAGGCCGATGGCGAACAAGTACAAGATTGTTAGAAACGTCTGGACCTATTCGGATCGTCCATGCGAGACGGCTTGCTGACTGCCTCAGTTTTGCTCGGATCGACCAGGATAGGAATGAATATCCCTTTGCCAAGGTTAAATATCGCGGAGGCCGATGGCGAACAAGTACAAGATTGTTAGAAACGTCTGGACCTATTCGGATCGTCCATGCGAGACGGCTTGCCGACTGCCTCAGTTTTGCTCGGATCGACCAGGATAGGAATGAATATCCCTTTGCCAAGGTTAAATATCGCGGAGGCCGATGGCGAACAAGTACAAGATTGTTACTGTCGAGGATGGCAGTCCGAGTTCGTGCCATTTCTTTGTTTGCACGTGCCGGTGGAAGTTAGCCTGCTAGTGAGTGAGCATCGTTAGGCTTAATCTCCTCCCAACCACGCTACCAGCGTTCTCTTTCGAGTTTCCATGGTGTGATCCGGTGGTCTTACTTACCATTCCAGGAGACATACCTCGACGCCGGTTGTCACCAAGCAGCTTGCGCCAGAACACCGGTTCAGGTTCAGGCTTGGGGCTTCCAATGTATGCGCAAGCTAAAAAGGCGCGGACAGCGTGTTTTGACGGTTGTTCAGAATTTCCTACCTGAAAACGACACAGGGTAAATACAAGTGGGAAAACGATCATCGCGCCAGCAAAACGAAGCGCCTGTCTTTTTTACGACAACCAGTAACCACCTCCTTAGTGAGCATACTTGTGACAGCTAAAAAGGAACGTTGACAGCGGTTTAACCTGAACGCGTACAGGTCAAATCACACAAACAAATAAGCGACCGTGATTGGACAGTCGGGTTTCGAGAGGGAGCAGCGGGTCCTGCAGCTTTGTGCAGTCTATCGTCACACAGATTGTTGCTGCATATCAAGTTCAAACTACTACTGTTTGCGCACCCAGGACTTTATGTATCCAATTTGATCCTTTGAATAGACACTCTGGAAACCCCTTCGATCGCCACAAGCACGCACTAAACTGAGCTTCACAAACTCAACAAACGCTAAAAGACCGAAAGGCAACAACCTGCACACCCCATCTGGGATCGTCGGACAACACAAAAACACCACCGCAGACGAAGATTGCGACGGGCTTTTTATGGGAAACGTGCCCTTTTCGCCCGTTTCGGACCTGTTCTCGGACGACGACGACAGCGAGGAGGCGGAGAAGGAGGGCGACGAGGAGAGCTGCGCCTCGATCATCCGCCGCTGCAGCACCGGGATCAAGAAGACGACGCCCGAGGAGCTTGCGCTGATGAAGGTGCAGTGCGACCAGCTCACGCGGCTCGTGCGCGAGAGGGAGCAGCGGGTCCAGCAGCAAGCCATGCTGCTGCAGACCTTCCGGGGCACCAACGAGCCGTCGGCCGGCAGCACCGGCGGCAGCAGCATGAAGGACACACCGACCCCGGCGTCGTCGTCAGCTTCATCGCCTCCGCAGCTCTCGTTCGCGCCATCCATTCCGTCCCCGCGTTTCCCCTTGGAGCTCACCCACGGGTCTCCGGTCCACACGCCAATGCTCCCGAACGCCGTAAAGTGTGCGTTTCCCACCGGCGCAGGCGCCGCGCCGCAGGCGAAGAATTCGGCGGTCCCGACGCTCCCCAGGAGGCAGCAGCAGCAGCAGCAGCAGCAGCTGCAGCTGCAGCTGCAGCAGCAGCAGCAGGGCGAGTGCCACCAGCCGCCGTTTTCGCCGACGACGGGCGGCGGGGCGCGGCCGTTTTCGCCGGGGGTGCCGCACGCGGGGCTGCAGCAGCAGAGGTTTGACCAGAGGAGCAGGGCCGCGCAGCCGCAGTTCCAGCAGAGGGCCGGCGGCGGCGGCGCGGCCGCCGGGGGCGGATACTCCAGCCAGAACAAGGCGCTGGCCGAGCTCTTCCAGCAGCAGCAGCTGCAGCAGCAGCTGCAGCAGCAGCTGCAGCAGCAGCAGCAGCAGCAGCAGCAGCAGCAGCAGCAGCAGCAGCAGCAGCAGCAGCAGCAGCAGCAGCAGCAGCAGCAGCAGCAGCAGCAGCAGCAGCAGGCCATGAAGCAGAACGTGTTCCTCGACACGGCGTCCGTGTTGGCCTCCCTCCAAGCGCAGCAACAGCTGCAGCAGCAGTCCCCGATAACCGGAATCCCGCAAGCAGCCTCGATCGGCCCGTACCAGATGATGCCCTGGCTCAACGTGCACAGCTTGCAACAGATGCACTGGCAGCAGCAGCAGCAGCAGCAGCAACAACAGCAGCTGCAACAGCAGCAGCGGGCCTTCGCCCTCAAGAACTTCGGCGCTGCAGCAGCCATGTAAAAAAAAAAAAAAAAAAAATGAGACAAACACACGAAAGCAGTGAACAGTGCTCCCGCTAGCGAAAACAGTGCGAGGAATAATCTCTCAGGAAGTATTTGTGTGTGCGAAGGACCTGTTTTGTATCTTTACATGGCAGGTTCCAACGCTGCCAACTTTCTTTTTTGTACTGACATGTCCAGCGTGGTATGTTGTTCCAAAAAAGAAAAGGCGTCGTTGAGCACGTGTACCCCTTTTACGTCGGTAAGTACAAGAGTCGTTGGAAGTTGGAAGAGGAAGATCGCCGAACCACTCTTCGGTCTTTTTTAGTACTGCTGTTTGTTGGCTCTTGCCGTGCAGTAATTTTAGTCTTGTCATATAACAACTTCGCTCGTTGTGGCCTCTCGGCATTGTTTGCTGGAAAACTCTGTCGGGACTGCCGAAAGAATCTTCGCAGGCTGGTCCTCAGTTCTTACTGGGGACTGTGAGACATGTTGCAGACGCGTCACATCACTCGGAGAAGCGCTTGTGATAACGGCAATGAGCTGCCAGTAAGGCGCTACGAGGCCGAGGTCAAGCAAGGGCCAGCACAATGGGTTGCGTCAAAGAAAATCAAAGCTTCTAGAGGAGGGACCCAGACCAGCGTCTTTGGTAGGCCATCCGGGTGAATTTATCGGCCACATTAAGGGATCCAGGGACGTGCATAGCCTCGACAAAATTTCGGTCCAGAAGTTCAACCAGCTCATCGAGTAGTTCTTGCGTCTCAGATATCAGGGAATAACCTTTATTCAGGATAGCGACCACAGTTGTGTTGTCCACCTCGATCTGAATCCTGAACCGGATGCCCGGTACGCAAATTCGTTTTACTGCCTGGACCGCCGCGTATAACTCTTTTATGTTGATGTGGCTTTTAGTATAGCGATTCGGGAAAACACCGTGGGCAATGCTCTTTTCGGTAAGAACGTAAGCCCATCCCGACATAGACGCGTCGGAGACAGTCCGAACCGTGCATTCCGGCCGCAGCCACCGTTTCCAGCTGTTCGAGGCTAGTATGTCGACCTCTCTCGTGAGTATGGAACGGACAGGGTCCGGGATATCGCAGAGGGCGCTCCAAGCGATGTCCGGAGCGGAAACGGAGGACATCCAGCCCAACAACGTCTTGACGTGGTGGAGAGGCCGAGCCATGACGTGGTACCGCCACATGATACAGCCTGCGACTCGCCAAAAATCTCTCAACGGGGACCTGCAGCGGAGTACCAATTGGAGGGCTGGCACAACGTTTTGAACCCACGTAGTGCTCAGTCTCCACTTCTTGTCTTGGAGATTCACTTCCATTCCAAGGAGCGAGGCTTCGGACGTCGGTCGGCCTTCCTCACCAAGTACAATTCCGTATCGGTCGCACAGCGAACACAATCGTCTTTGGGTGTTCCACAACTTTTCCTCGTGTATGTCTCCGAGTATGAAATTGTCGATCCACTCGATGTGAACCGAAGAAGGAGAACTCTTCGCCGCAAGTCCACCGATAGACTCGGCCACAGCTTGGCTCGCTTGAGGTGCTGGCGAGTAACCCATCGGTAGCCGAGTTAACCTGCGTTTCGCAGACCCGACTCTAAACGAGAAAAACTTTCTCACTGAGGTCGGCAGCAAAAACTGGTAAAAAAAACCTTTCGCGTCATTCTCACAAACGAAGTTACATTGCATGAGTTTCAGCAGCATTGAGTTGTACGAGGGAAGGTGGCATGGCGGAACCGGGTGTCCCGACATTCTCACCGCTTCATTCACCCCCTTGCACGAGAGAATGAACCTGAGTACCCCGGCCTTCTTTTTAGCAACTGTGAAGGCGCCGTGGAACCAGGATCTTTCCGCCTCCGACCGGGGGACTGCCTCACAGAGACCGATTTCCTCTAGTCTTTTAAGGTGCTGTTTCAACTTAGTGTTAGGGGGGCCTGGGGCGTTCTTGAACTCGGTCGAAAGGATATCCTCGAGGAAAGCGGGATTTCGAAACCACTTCAAATTGATCTCTAAGGCAGGGAAGTCTCGTAGCAACAGGTCAGTGTCCACCCACGATTCAGTGATGCTGTCGACGAGGCCCTCAAAGCAGGCCTTTGTGGCACGGGAGCCTCGGGGCATCTCGTGGTCCACCCACCTCATGGCGTAATCATATGTATGCAGTTTACTTAAGCTGCGGGCCACATTAGGAGCCCAGAAGGGACGGTCGAAACCTACTGCAGAATTCCGGCCCCCCGGATTGTTCCGCTCGTCGACTCCCAAGTCTCCATCGGGGTATAGAACCTCACGTTCTTCACGTCTACGTGCCTCCCCATTGCTTGCGCCGCTTGTTCGCCACCCACCCGGGCGATCTCGGTGAGTGCACTGTGGCGAATCATGTGACTGGTGACCCCAAGATGGCCTCTGAGCCACTTGTTGTAGGCTGCGATGCTTAGGCCCGGAAGCAGGAGAGTTGATCTCTGTCGTCTCCACCAGCTGATCACGGTCTGGAACACCCATCCCGTCTTCGGTATGAGGATCCCTTGACCTTGGTGCGTAGGGTCGGTCTTCCCCCCTACGAGAAGTACGAGGAAAAACTCTTGTTTCTCCTTTATGTGTCCGACCTGGAGACGTTCCAGGTCCACAAAACGAGACGCGAGGCTCCATTGGGCGGCCAACGCCACCTTGTATAACCCTGTGGATTTCGCCAGCAGTCCAAGAACCTGGCTCTTGGAGACCAGTTTCGTCTCCAGGAGTTCCCTTCTCTCGAGCTCTCTCTCCTTCAAGTGCAGTGCTTTTCGAAAAGCCTTTAGCGGGGGGATATCGGCCATCATCCAGTATGTCACGTACTGGCTGGCTGAGCCTGGTTGGATTTCCTTCGCATCGATTTTTCGTTGCAGCCACATGAGGAAACCCATCTCTCTTGAGATTTCCGGGTCCAACTGTCGTAGCTGCTGAATGAATAGCTGAGCCCGGGTCACCACCGACGTCATAGCCGAGGAGGTAGTGTCTTTGTAACACTCGGCCAGCGTTCTCAACGTCTCTTGACGCAGCCCCTGGACAGCCTCTGGGCTGATCAGGTAGTCGGCCTTCTGGGGGCGGCCCCGACTCCGCTTCAGCGGTTGGAGAGGACTTGGCGCGGGGGGAGTCGTTCATACGGACTTCCGCCCGTTTCCCGACTTCGAGAGGGTTTCGGTCCTTCTCCTCTTGGAGAATTCACCTTCGGACGAGGCTCTCTTGAGCCCGTCCGTGTTCCTCCTTCTCCTGTCCTCCTCGTTGGCCACCTCGACAGCTCGCAGGGCGTTTCTTAACACTGTGCGAGAGAACTCAGAGGCATCTACCAACTGCAGCTTGGACTCCCAAGCCAGTTGTTGAGGCATACCCTGCAGCTTGCGGATTCTTAGGGCCTCGAGGCGAACCAGCAGTTGATGGGCAACCTGTAGGACTTGTCTCGAGTCCTTCGGCACAGGGAGGAGTCTGTCCAAGACAGAAAACAGGACACGGGTCTCGTGCACGTACGCAGGTACACTGGCCTTGAAGTCTTCTTCAATGGGCCCGTAACGGTAGCGCACTTCGGTCATCATCTGACTCTTCTGGTTAGAGGTTGCAACCTTCGGTACCCATGAGTTTGCCATTCGTATGTCAAACTCTCCAATTCCCTCTTGGGTTTTGGTTTGGGCAAGAAGATGTTCTACGAGCGCCTTTAAGGGCCCTGGTGGTGTTTGTTCGAGCAATTCGTCGACGTCGACGCCGGCGATGTTTGAGCCCGGGTTCGGACGGCTCTCGAGTACTGCGTCCACGCCTTCCATCTCCCGATCGTCCTCCCACTTCTGACCCCGCTGCAGAAGCCACGTACAGACCGGGCAGACCCATTCGTCTTCCCCCATTCGGTCCACGAAGCCCTGGGCAGTGCTCTTGCACCCCAGGTTTGCCTTCAGGCAATACGCGATCGCCGTGAGGCCGCATCTGAAGCAGTGGGTCAGCCCTTCCCCGGCATGGCTCTTTGAGCACATCGGGAAAATGCAAGCGCCGTCTTCCTCGGCTCGGATAATTCCCGGAGGCACCGACACCTTCGTCTGGATCGAAGACCAGTCGAAAGAGCCCCCGTCGAAGTCGCTTCTCAGAACGGACATATTTTTAGCACGTGTTTTATTTGTGTGTGCGAAGGACCTGTTTTGTATCTTTACATGGCAGGTTCCAACGCTGCCAACTTTCTTTTTTGTACTGACATGTCCAGCGTGGTATGTTGTTCCAAAAAAAAAAAAGAGGCTCGAAAAAAGAGGGTGAGGAGTTCCTCACCTTTTTCCCGTTGGTGGTATCGTGTAGCCAAAGCACTGCATCACGGTCTACTCTCTGCTGGGCATGGTGGGCTGGCGGGTAGGTCGGAGGCTGCCGGGGGCTGGAGCCGAGAAAGAGAGTCGAGTCGAGGATCAGAAGCAGCCCTGGATTTCTTGACAGAACTTCTTGCCTCGGGCTTATTTCGGACCGGCCGCGTTGCTGCCCTCAAACCTCGCACTCGTGTGCTTGCTAACAAGAAAGATAAACGGCAAACCAAGCTAGACCACTGAACTGCACTACTTGTGCCACGAAAGATACAAATCCCGATACCATGTCGCATAAAGAACATGGGTCTGCAAAGTTTAACCGCCCGAATTGACAGATTCTCTCCGAGTCGACAGAAGTGCCTTGTTCCATGTGATCTCTGGTCTGCATCCTCGTGGTAATGATTTACCAGCACACAGTGGTGGTTGATTTGAAATGGTGGCTGTTGCCTTCCACCAGGAATGTGCAGTGTTTATTGTGACAAACAGACTGAGAAGTGCAAACTTTCTCCACCTGTGTACCGTACCGTTCGCCGGGGGGGGGGCAAAACCCCCAGACCCCCCTTGAAAGATTCTGGTGCTCCCCTCGAGAAACTTCTCGGTCTCAGATAGTTGGTCGACAAACCGAGGCAGAAAGCTAATTACCTGCACAGCACGGGGGAATTTTTTTGTCGTATAAGATCGAAGATCTTAGAAGATTATAACTATTCCGACGAGAACTAACACTTGCACAAAGGTTATTACCCTGTCGCATCCGAGAAAAACTCCGTAATTTTACCCCTCGCTTGCCCACCCACCCTTGCCCATTTTTTCTTCAAGTCCAGTGTCCTGAGGCGTCACGAAGAAGTTCGTGGCATACACACGAGAATCTCTGCATGACCTTTCTACGTTTGTTACACACCATCAATCTGGCATCACGCAGCAGCAAGGACGAGAACAGCGAGTACGGAGCAGCGAGACGGGCGAGGAGGAGAGTATTATGGTGGGCACAAAGAAAAGGCCCAAAAGCAGGTTTTGGAATTTCTCACCAAAAGTGAGGCTAGCGGGAGCACCGGCAGTGAAAGTCAAAAGAAAAAAAACAACAACGAAAATGACGAAAAGAGTCGACCTCGAGCGAACCATTCCCCCTGGAAAAGAAAAGAAGTGGTCCGCAACAGAGAAGAAGAAACCAAGCAAAAAAGAAGAAGACACCAGTGCTCCCACTAAGGAAAAAACCGGAGGAATTCCTCAAAAAAAAAAGGTGCTGAAAAATGCCCCGGAGGAATTCCTCCGGGGGGACCTGAGGAATTCCTCCGGTCTGGTACCTGGCGTAGGAGTGAACACGTGTGGGTGTAGCTCGCGACTAGTACTGGTCATGAAGTCTTTGCCGAATCTTTCTGTGTGACTTTGGCGCCTGCGGCATGGACTGCTTCAAAAAACCGCGCCTGGGGCACAAGATGTGGCTGATGGTGCGAGCATGTTGTCACATTTGGCGTCAAAACTGACTGAGTCCACCACAAAACTGTGAAGAGGGAAGGACAGTGTCTATCCTCATGCTTATCAGGAGTCTTTGTGCTCTCAAATACTCTTTGGGCAGACCGCTGTGTGTGACACCATGCCAGTTTTCGGGATCTTCGTACTGCCCCTGACAAGGCCTCCAATTTTTTTCCGCGCCTGCGGCGCAGGTATTCTTGACTATGTAGGACTATCTCATCATTTGTCTCGTCCAAGTGTCCACTGGCAAAGGATTCATATCAAATTTATAAGGAGTGCAGTGATATCCCGGCGTGAGATCTCGCTTGTGGGGATTTCCAATGCTCAGCACCTTCGGCTGACACTGCCTACCAGCCGGGGGGGTTTTGGCATCGTACCATATGTATACAAGGATCACGAAACAACGAAAGGTTAGAGGAGAAAAGCTAGCCTCATGTCCACCGTGTATTATTGTACTGGTGTATTGTTGTTTATTATTGTATTTGGTGTGGTCGGTGGGCCAGTTCCCCGCAGTTCCCCCGTAGTTCAACATGGCCTGAGCGCGACGATCAAGTTGAGCTAAAGAGGCGAAATAATGACACATCACGTACGAAGAGATAACCGCGGTACCGCAAATCGCCACAGACTATTTGCATTCTAACCCAAACTATCAGAGGCGGTCGCGGTCGAAGACGGCAACCCGAGCGAGGAGTAAGGTTGATAACCAGAATGACAGGTCATAATAATAATGGCCATGCTGAAGGCAAGGTTGCGTTGCAGGAGGAGAAACTGGTGCTTGGCCGAGGATAAGATGGCTATGGCGGCAGGGGCAGAACAGAGAGACAGCGAGTCCTTCTTGTGGGGTAGTCACGCCTTCGCAGTCCCAGGACCTCCGCCCACTTGCGTACAGCCGTCGACTGGCCTTTCCCAAGAGGACGAGTTGGAATGCAGGTACCATCTCCGGAGAGCTTCCGGTTTCTCCCAGAGTAGAGGAGCTGATGCAAACGCCACCTGGGCTTCTGAACGTGATTGCAGATCACCTTCTTGCCAAACCCAAGAGGGGTTGGAGTGTCGGAATGGCGCGCAAGGAGAGGCTCTGGCTTGTTTGCTTCTTTCGCTGGCGAGAGGGAGACTTCGGACACGGCAAAGCTTTCGGGTCTTCGGGCTCTGCATCCAGAGATCGTAGAGCAGTTTGTCGACAACAACATTAGCCTTGAATGGCATGCTGAGGGCATGCAGTTTATCAAGAACTTCTTATCAGCTACCGGACTCTTGATTGCGTGCTGCCAATTTTATCTGTGGGCTGTCCAAGATATCCTGCAGATCTCGATCGGCCAGGCCTCTGCCATCCGTCACGATAACGCGATTATTTTCAAGGACCAGTACAAGCACGCAATGGTGGCAAGTGCGCTTTTCGTTCAGTCCTCTTGGGGAACGTTGAAGGGGGCCCGGTAGCGAGCTTTACTTAGGTTCCTGCGAGCGTGAGCCAACCGACATCTGCGAGTCCTACGATAGCGTTCGAGTCTACTTTCCAACGAATCCTTCATGCCACGGCGTCACGAAAACACCACCCGACACCCCGAAGGCTCCATTTTTCAAAAGGCTTGGCCGTGGAAAGCCCAAGCAAGAGGAACCGTTTTGCTCACTCCAAAGCTCCCGGTTTGGTGGCGTTTGAAAAAATCCACCACAAAAACAAAAAGACACCCCAAGGTCAGTTCCCCGTAGTTCCCCCGTAGTTCACCCTGGCTATGCCGACCACACCAGTATTATTGTATTATTTGTATTATTTGTATTATAAACGGCCAGCTCAATAATACTGCCAACCCTAGGCAGCCCCTCCGAGTATTTGCCCCGCGCACGGCAGCTGGTTGCCAATGCCTGGTTTGAACCCAGCCACGACCAGAGCCAGGCGTCCATCGAAACGTGTTG
This sequence comes from Diplonema papillatum, assembly GCA_030068145.1. NCBI lineage: Eukaryota > Euglenozoa > Diplonemea > Diplonemida > Diplonemidae > Diplonema > Diplonema papillatum. The sequence continues at coordinate 90,885 of JAPJBO010000491.1, read as the reverse complement.
TCTTCCCCCCCCCCCCCCCCTTTTTCTTTTACTTTTCTGAAAACTTACCACTGCGTTGTTCGAAAATATTGTAATGGAAAAACTCGAGGAGGCCGCCTGTTGCAAATTGTTGAATCGAAGGAGGGAATGTCCTGATTGCGACTGCCGCGGGTTGCACCGCGAAGCGATCCTTGACCACGGTGTGCTCCAGCACTGGGTGGGGAAGAGTAACTGTCGGGTGTGCCACACCCGCAAATCCAGTGTCCTGTACAGATTTGCGGGTGTTTCGCTGGATTTGCGGGTGTCGCACCGGATTCCACACTGGATTTGCGCAGATTCCACACTGGATTTGCGGGTGTCACACCGGATTCCACACTGGATTTGCGGGTGTCACACCGGATTCCACACTGGATTCCACACGGGATTCCACACTGGATTTGCGGGTGTCACACCGGATTCCACACTGGATTTGCGGTGTCACACCGGATTCCACACTGGATTTGCGGGTGTCGCACCGGATTCCACACTGGATTTGCGCAGATTCCACACTGGATTTGCGGGTGTCACACCGGATTCCACACTGGATTTGCGGGTGTCACACCGGATTCCACACTGGATTTGCGGGTGTCACACCGGATTCCACACTGGATTTGCGGGTGTCACACCGGATTCCACACTGGATTTGCGGGTGTCGCACCGGATTCCACACTGGATTCCACACTGGGGTTCCACACTGGATTCCACACTGGATTTGCGGGTGTCACACCGGATTCCACACTGGATTTGCGGGTGTCGCACCGGATTCCACACTGGATTTGCGCAGATTCCACACTGGATTTGCGGGTGTCACACCGGATTCCACACTGGATTTGCGGGTGTCACACCGGATTCCACACTGGATTTGCGGTGTCACACCGGATTCCACACTGGATTTGCGGGTGTCACACCGGATTCCACACTGGATTTGCGGGTGTCACACCGGATTCCACACTGGATTCCACACTGGGGTTCCACACTGGATTCCACACTGGATTTGCGGGTGTCACACCGGATTCCACACTGGATTTGCGGGTGTCGCACCGGATTCCACACTGGATTTGCGCAGATTCCACACTGGATTTGCGGGTGTCACACCGGATTCCACACTGGATTTGCGGGTGTCACACCGGATTCCACACTGGATTTGCGGTGTCACACCGGATTCCACACTGGATTTGCGGGTGTCACACCGGATTCCACACTGGATTTGCGGGTGTCACACCGGATTCCACACTGGATTCCACACGGGATTCCACACTGGATTTGCGGGTGTCACACCGGATTCCACACTGGATTTGCGGTGTCACACCGGATTCCACACTGCATTTGCGGGTGTCGCACCGGATTCCACACTGGATTTGCGCAGATTCCACACTGGATTTGCGGGTGTCACACCGGATTCCACACTGGATTTGCGGTGTCACACCGGATTCCACACTGGATTTGCGGGTGTCACACCGGATTCCACACTGGATTTGCGGGTGTCACACCGGATTCCACACTGGATTTGCGGGTGTCACACCGGATTCCACACTGGATTTGCGGGTGTCGCACCGGATTCCACACTGGATTCCACACTGGGGTTCCACACTGGATTCCACACTGGATCCACACTGGATTTGCGGGTGTCACACCGGATTCCACACTGGATTTGCGGTGTCACACCGGATTCCACACTGGATTTGCGGGTGTCACACCGGATTCCACACTGGATTTGCGGGTGTCACACCGGATTCCACACTGGATTTGCGGGTGTCACACCGGATTCCACACTGGATTCCACACGGGATTCCACACTGGATTTGCGGGTGTCACACCGGATTCCACACTGGATTTGCGGTGTCACACCGGATTCCACACTGGATTTGCGGGTGTCACACCGGATTCCACACTGGATTTGCGGGTGTCGCACCGGATCCCACACTGGATTCCACACTGGTGGATTCCACACTGGATCCATGGATTTGCTGGTGTCACACCGGATTCCACACTGGATTTGCGGGTGTCACACCGGATTCCACACTGGATTTGCGGGTGTCACACCGGATTCCACACTGGATTTGCGGGTGTCGCACCGGATTCCACACTGGATTTGCGGTGTCACACCGGATATCACACTGGATTTGCGGGTGTCACACTGGATTCCACACTGGATTTGCGGGTGTCACACGGGTGTACCCACACCCGACACTTCGACCGTACAGTTGACCCCCCTCCTGCTAGAACACACCGTGTGTGACTTAGTGTGGTCTCATCGACATTCTGGTGACTCCCCACTAATGCAACAATAGTCCAAGTCTCGGAAGAAATGTGCGTATTCCACACGAAACGCAGGCAAACTGGGGTTCGTGCCGGCCGGAAGCGGCCACAATCAAAAAAGACCCCACCAGTGGTCAACCATCAGTGGTCACCCACCAGTGGTCACCCAGTGGTCGGGGCCGGTGGCCAACGGGGAAACTCAGCGCAGGATGCCCACTCTTACGTCCCTGCAGCTGGTGCCATCGCGATGCCGCTAGAAAATTGAAGCTTTTGGAGGGGGTGAAACACCACAACTACAAAGTGGCGACCACTGGTGGGTGACCACTGATGGTTGACCACTGGTGTGCCACTGGGTGGAGCTTGAGTTCTCTGAGTTACGCATCCCCCGCAGCCCAGGCCCTTGCAGCCCGCACCCATGGTTGCCGCCTTCTCGCCGCTGGCTTCTTCGAGGAAGGTTGACTCTGCTTACGTCGGAGCCCTCGGTAAGGGGGGGGGGGGGGGCCCTGGGGGTGGAAAAAAGAACGTTATTCAAAAACCAGCTATCATTCGCCGGTTCCTAAACTCTTCCCGTTTTCTGGGTGTGGGCCCCTTTGTTTTTTTACGTCCATTCTTTTCGGGAAGGAGGAGTAAAGCGCTCCATTAGTACATGTTTACTACTCGGTTTTACTCAAGCACCGGGTGGGGGAGTGAACTGTGCAGTCAACGTGTGTAGGCACATCCGCAAATCCAGTGTGACATCCGCAAATCCCAGTGTGAAATCCAGTGTGACATCCGCAAATCCCAGTGTGAAATCCAGTGTGACATCCGCAAATCCCAGTGTGAAATCCAGTGTGACACCCGCAAATCCCAGTGTGAAATCCAGTGGCCACCGCAAAAAAACAGGTGATCGCACAGGGACTCACACTGGATTTGCGGGTGTGCCACACCCGCAAAATGGACCGCACAGGTTCGTTTCTCCCACCGGTGCTGGAGCACACCGTGTACTTCCCCACCGCCTTCTGTGTTCTCTTTTCCCTTCGCGCGTGCTTTCGTCCCCACCCTTTTATCTCTCTTCCACCCGTTTTCACGAATTTGAAGAAAAACACTACATACTCTCTGCTCTCCGGAGTTTCAAGCCAACTTTCACTCCAAATAAAGACCGCGAAGCAGAGTTATTCTTCATCTGAGGGGGGGTGTTAGCCTGAAGGTCAAAAAAGCCGCGAAGATATCTTGCAAGTCGCTTCTGAAAAGACATTTTACCCGACGGAGACTAAACTCCCGGATTCTCGAGCGAACTGTTGCTCCGGATACCCGGATTTTTGAAAACGCAACGTTTTTTCTAACTTTGCATACAGGGACGATTTTCTAACTTTCACTGTACATGCACTTTTTTGCGACAACCAATTTCTGCTTCCCTGGAGACAGTATTTGTTGCAGCCAAAAAGAACGTTGGCACCAGAACACATGTAGGCTAAAACGCACAAACAAAAAAGTTTGGTTTGTACCGTCGGTCAGTGTACCTTGGAGGTAGTCAGCAAAACCCCCCAGAACCAGGGTTGTACCTCATACACCCCTGGTTTCAATCCCTTCAGCTCATCAGTGTTGACGAATATCTCTGCTGCAGAGGTCAAAGGAGAACAGAACGCTGTGTGCGTGTGTTACACACTGCCCTCTTCAGCACCTCTCTAGATTCCTATCAGAGGCACGCGACGCGAACCCAGCTTTCAACTGGCCGAATGGGGGGTAAGCTAATTCTGCGAAAAAAGGAACAAACAGAAAACCAGTAAAAGAAAACCAAAGGCAAACAAAAAAGAACGTTCACGGAAAAGAGGAGAGAGAGAGGAGGAAAATGAACGAATGTCGAATGGCCAGTCCACATCCCAGCTTCGTGTGTGCTTTACAGCCGCACATGCTCGGAAAAAGCGCGAAACAATACAAACAACAAACAAACGGGGAAAAAGGCACATTCAAAGGAACGAGGGAACGAGAAAGGAGTAACGAGTTTCTGCTTTTTTTTTTTTTGTGTTGGTCTGCCCGCGCCTTTGTGGATGATACTACGTACTTTCTCGCAACTGCAAGACCCGGCATGATGCACGAATGGGGGGAAAATGAATCAGGGTACTAGCTTCGTATTGCAGTTTTGAATACAGTCTAAAATCTGCAAGAAAACAGTACTTGTAAAACGCGGGGGGGCCCAAGACTACAATCCTCGAAGGAATGTACTTGGTGTCGGTCACAAACAGTCCCGGACACACGGCTAGCCATAACCCATAACGAAAATGTACACCAAATATACAACCCGTAACCATAGAGCACTTGCTTGCTCTAAGAGAACCCATTTAACAAGGTCCCACGGGGACCCTAAACCTCCGGAATTTCAAGCGAACTTTTAACTCTAAAAATATATCGTGGCCGACCGCGCGAAGCTGAATCTACTGCTGCCAAACACCCACGTCTGGCCCAAGTCTGCAAGCCCCGCCGACTGGTCGAAGCTAGTACCCTGAAATGGGGCAAAAGAAGAGCTTTTCAGTCTTAAAATAACAATAAGAAAATACGCCAATCATCTGTACGTCCCACGGGATCGTCGGAAACACAATATAACACCGCGAGAGAACCGCCACCCGCTCTTCCCCACACAAAACGAAAGGGAGAAAAGGAGTTCGAACTGCGTGAATTCAGGCACCGTTGGGGGAACCCACAGGCCGCACCACACAACTTGTTGCCGCGATAACTACGCAAACTCAGCGCCGCCGGTAAACTGAAGCCTTTACCTTGATATTAGCCCGCCCAGGAAAAAAGTAAATCCGAGCTCCCGCTCCTCCCCACTTGCGGCACCGATGAAGCACCCAGAGCGGGCCTTGCGCAACCGGAAGGACCTTAAAGCCGCCTCTCGCATGTACATTGTTTACGTCCGAAGAAATTCAAGAATGCAAATTAAACACGGCCCGCAACTTACCTACGAGTTTGGTGCCGGAATTTAGCCGATACGGTGAATTACACGGTAATACCTGTAGAACGTTATGTAACGTTATCAACCGGCCATGTATGCGGTATGTAAATTATATGCGAAAGGGGGTGTACATAAGTAGCCAGGAGTCACCGAGAACGAAACATCTGGTCCTGGCTGCTTGAGCCGGTCTCTTCTTGATGTGTAAGGGAGCCCACACTTCCAGCGCATACGGCAAACTTTGTGAAGTTCCTCCCTGAAACCGAAGAAGAAAGAAGAAAAAAGAAGAAAAACGCCGCTCCTGGTCAGGAACGTGACGGTCAACCACAGCTTGCAAAGCTTGAGTCGGAGGCAGCACTGTGCCACAACCCCGTCCGCTCTGCCCTGCGGCTGACCGTCTCGACGAGCTTGTGTGCAGCGCGAGCGCCAAGCCCCAAGGTGCGCCAAGCCTTGATGCTTGAGTTTGGGAAATCGGTAGCCACTTGACCCGTAGGCCCGTGGCTCTGCAGTACCGCCGAACACGTGAAGCTTGGCTCCCGTGTAGCAGGCTTTCCTGGTACCTAAGAGGCTCTCCCTGAAACCGAAGACGAAAAAAGCAGAAGTCGGAAAGAAAGAAAAGAGATCAAAAAGACAAAACGGCCAGAGAAGAAGAAAGAAGAAGAAAAAAGCTCTCATCAGAGCGATACGACAGACCAACCACTGGCAAGACTTGCGCGTGGAGATTCAAAGGAGCGTGTACTCCATGATCGAGAGAGGACACAACCCGCGTGTCCTGTACGCACCTTGGAACGCTTGGCTGACTGAAGAGTTCGCGAACCTGCCACGGCTTCTGAATCAACTCAAGCCGTTCCTCGGGTTCTCGATTGCCAGACGCAAAGCCGGAAAACAGCGTATCGACGAACCCGAGTACGCAGGAAAACACAAGCCGGCGAGCTTCATCCCGTTAGACCTAGCCAGCGAACCGTCTTCCCGCAACTCGCAGCCCTTGCAACCGCCTAGACCGCTTTCAGTCGCCGAACGAGTTACAAGTATCGTCGCACCAATCACCGTCGCCGCAGCAATCGCCGCCTTCGCCGCCAAAAGAATAACTACCAGAACAAGGAACCCCAAGACCACGATGCGGCAAACCCTGTCAGCTGTAAATACATGCTATTTACAAGCGGTACTTAACGTGATCTCGGCCACCAACCTCGCCGAACAGATATCGAAATATGTCACATGTGCAGCTCACGGAACAGGGGAATGCACTTTGGCTGCGTACGACTGGACACAGCGGATAAGAACACCGGACACCGTCGTTAGACTGCACCAGAACCTAAAACATCCCTTCGAAGCGGGCCAACAACACGACTTTGAGGAAGCAATGAGGGTGGTAATCGCGTCAATCGTAGACGAAAACGCAGCACACACGTGCTGTCAACCAGACGAGTCTGATAACTTCGACGCCATACGACACTGGTACTCGACGACAACACGTTGTGCCAAATGTAAGCACAACAACACGAACGGTCACTGGAACGACGTGGCTGTCATCGCCCCTGTTGCAAGCACGGTACAAGGATGCCTGGACTTCCACTGTGCCCCACACAAACCGGACACGTACAGATGCGAGTGCGGAACCTCCAATAAGACGACCATGCAACACGGCATCAGCAGGATACAAGGAAGCCTCGTTCTACGCATAACACGTAACCAGCACACAAGGGAGAATCGCCAAGCGGTTGCAGCTGACCAAACGCTGCAGGTGCCTAACCAGGCACAACCGCTGAGGCTCAGAGCAGTTGTTGCCCACGCAGGACGAGACAACGCGGGACACTACACTGTACACGTGTTAAACGATACCCCATACAATGACGCAAGATGGACACACTTCGACAACGCCAACGTCACGCATTCAGCCAATCGCGGCTACACCGACCAGAGTACGAATGTACTCTTCTATACGTTTGACCCAACAGAACCTGTACACGAACCGGTTCCCTGCCACCTCGACGACGACGCAATGACAAACTCAACACCGCACACCGCACTTCAGACCCCAACGCGCACGGGGAACGAAACCGCACAACGCAGCTCTCAATCCACCACCGACGTCCCATCATCCGACAAGAGCAGCGGCACTGCCACGCCAACCCAACAAATTCTCGAAGAAATGCGTGGCCTAGAGCCTACTCCGGGCCACACGCCCGACACGGAGGCACTCCAATGTCCGAACTGCCACACACGAACGACGAAAACTGGCACTGCAATAAAAGGCATCCACGGCCTGAGCATCCACCTGCGTTTTTGCAAGAAGAAACTACGACGCACACCACCACGCCACAGCACCACGCCTGCTAGCTCAGCAGGCAAAAGGGAGATTTGCCCGTACTGTCACAGCGACGGACAGACACCGAACAAACCACAATTCACAAGCCTACGACACCACAAACCGTGGTGCAAAACTAAACACCGCAAACCAGGAGCTACGACCAGATAACCAGCCACGATGCCAGAGTGCATTCAGAGTACCTTAACTGCGGAGGACAACAAGCAGTCGCCACTTACGCAAGAAAGAATTTTTTTTTTAGCAGCAAACAGTTCACACATAAACTACAGCTAGGTCTACAACCAGTTGCTGAGTTTTCACCACTACTACTACACCTGCTGTTGCCAAACCTTCTCTTTCTACTACCCGACCCTCCCCACCGCACGTCCTCCTCAACCTAAAAGAAAGTAAGAACGCATATTACAGACCGATACGAGCTGCATGGCAACCCCTGCTCAACATGACGGGTTTGCAGTGCTCGCCTGCCTTGATGGCACTTGCACCTTAAAGAACTCAATGCTCAACATGCATGCGCGTGGGGGGCCCAAGGCTAAATTCGAAGCGAATTTCTTCTTGGTGTCGGTCGCAACACTTACAAACATGGCTAGCCGTAGTTAAAGTGTATAAGCATACCTACCACCCGCCTCACAGCCTCAATGGTCAACCGGAGACCCTAAAACACCGAACCTCTAAACCACAATAAACGCTAAAAAAGGCCGCTCCTGGTCCAGGAACGTGACGGTCAACCACAGCTTGCAAAGCTTGAGTCGGAGGCAGCACAGTGCCACAACCCTGCCCTGCGGCTGACCGTCTCGACGAGCTTGTGTTCAGCACGAGCGCCAAGCCCCAAGGTGCGCCAAGCCTTGATGCTTAGTTTGGGAAATCGGTAGCTACTTGACCCGTAGGCCCGTGGCTCTGCAGTACCGCCGAACACGAGAAGCTTGGCTCCCGTGTAGCAGGCTTCCCCTGGTACCAAGACGGCCAATAAAAAGGAAAGAGCGAAACACACCAAAACGGCCGATCTGAGACTCTAAAGGACCGGCCATAAAGCACGAAACAGTCTAAACCAGGACATGTTGCCGCATGAACCATGAAGAAGCATACCAACTAAATCAAAGCGCCACAGTGCCTACATGGTACCATGGTAATGGTTTTGTTGAAGGAGTTGAGCTCGGCGCCTTCGTCCTGCAAGTCGGACTTCCGTCTTTAGTCTAGCTCCAGTCTTCGTACCATGCAGGGTCAAAACCTTTGTGTCTTTACGTGTTCGTGGCCTATAGGGCGCAGACGGGGCCAGTGCGGTGTTGAGCACGCATCCATTCCAAGCACGTTCTTACAATCCCCCTTCCCTCGTTTTTTTTTTTTTTACATAAGCGCCAGAAATGCTCGACAGTAACTGCTAGACAAAGAACCGAAGGGATCCCAAGTGCTGTAAGTACGTGTTGAACGGACGTGAGGTCATGCGGGTCTACCCCAACACGGCAAATCACGCAAACACAACAAGGTCAAAAGTCCTGAGTGAGAAAGCAACACACGGTAGTGTAAGCGAAGAACAAATCAGATTGTGTTTGTCTTGTATTTTCCCCTCTACCTCTATATCTCCTCCCTTCCATTCGGAGTCAAAGCAGCTACGTCGAGTGTTTTCGAGTACACAGGGCATGCGAACCGCGTTACTCGAGCGCACGCATACCCTGTGTGTATTTCTACACAATGTGCACTCCAGCACCGGGTGGGGCAAAGTTAAGCACATTTGTACCGACGGGAACATTTCCGGAACAACGGTTGCACACGAAGAAAATGGAGCCAACGAAAAAGCTGCTGCAGGAAACCCCCCACCCCCAGAGAGGTTTATACCCTGTGCACGCGAAGAAACAAGTGTCGGGCCGCAAATCCAGTGCGAATCCAGCGGACACCCGCCCGCACAGGTGATCACACTGGATGCACACGTGGATTTGCGGGTGTGGCACACCCGCAAAATGGACCGCACAGTTTCAATCCTCCACTTCTCGGCGCTAGAGCACACTGTGTGCCTAAACAAACAAATACTTAAAAGCTTTGAGTGCTTGCACAGTCCGAGCTGCCCCCCAGAAAGGGCCGTTTCTATATTCGTGCGTTCCTATGGTACCCCCCGAAAACCGAAGTAACAAAGTACGCAATAACTACGCGGGAGCTACGCAATACGGGGTAGGGCTACCTCCTGATACTCCATATATCATGCAGGGTCAGAACCTTGTGTCTTTTAAAACGCTCCCGCGGGGCCGATGGAGCCCTAAATTTTTTTTGGGAAAAATTTTTTTTGCTCAACTTCCTCAAAAATTACTGCAGAGTTTGTTCCAAACTTTTAAAATTCAAAAAACCCATTTTTTTTCCGGAATTTTTTTTTTTGGCCATTTCCAAAAAGACACAAGGTTTTGACCCTGCATGATATGCAGCTGGCTGGCTAACTGAGTGTCTAAACGGTCCCTGACAGGGCTTATATAACTTGCCACTGCGGCAAAAGAAAGTCCAGTACACTTATAAAACGTAGCCCTCGCCGTTTCACAAACCCCGCACGAACTACGCAGTGTGAGGACCTTTCTTCGGAAGGGCTCACGCACTCATAGTTCGACTTAAACGCACGAACTACTCAATACGGGGGTTTCGAGGGTACCATCCTATCTATCTGATAAAGAGCCTGGGCGTAAGCCTGGTAATCCGCGCCTTTCCTTTTTTTGTAATGTAGGCACATTCGTACCGACGGGAACATTTCCGGAACAACGGGTGCACACGAAGAAAATGGAGCCAACGAAAAAGTGCTGCAGGAACCCCCAGAGAGGTTTATACCCTGTGCACGCGAAGAAACGCAAGAAATCTTTGCCGCATCACTTTTCGTCACCCTGGGTCGGTTGATGCTGGTTGTCCGTTGCTTCGTTTATCAGTGCAAGCCCCAGCTCCGGATATTTGTTCCCTTCTCCCATCGACATTTCTCCGTGAACGGTGCTCTGGGGTGGGGCAGTGCGAGGCGGGCAGGGCGAAGCAGCCCTTCTTCCTCGGACTCATGCATCAGCATCGTTCGTGCCTCCGCTCCCCTCCTCCCCGTGACGTACGGGGGGCCCTGGCTGTGATGATTTACGAACAGCCGCTTGCCGATCCAGACTCACACCGCTGTCCTGTCTGCAGACACTCAGGTTCCGCGCAGATGGCTGTGTGACTGAAGACACGGTGCAGTGTTGCGTACATAACCATTCCAAGCACATTCTTGCACTTCCCCCGCTGCGTGACTTTCCCGCGTCGCCGGTCCTTCTGCCTGCCTGAGACGGGTTCTCCCGTGCTATCGTAGCGTGAGAGGTCCTGGCTGTGATGAGCTACGAACAGCCGCTTGACGATCCAGACTCACACCGCTGTCTGCAGAGTTTCAGGTTCCGCGCAGATGTGAAGACACGGTGCAGTGTTGAGCACAGAACTATTCCAAGCACATTCTTGCACTTCCCCGCTGAGTGACTTTCCCGCGTCGCCGGTCCTTCTGCCTGCCTGAGACGGGTTCTCCCGTGCTATCGTAGCGTGAGAGGTCCTGGCTGTGATGAGCTACGAACAGCCGCTTGACGATCCAGACTCACACCGCTGTCTGCAGACTCTCAGGTTCCGCGCAGATGTGAAGACACGGTGCAGTGTTGAGCACAGAACTATTCCAAGCACATTCTTGCACTTCCCCGCTGCGTGACTTTCCCGCGTCGCCGGTCCTTCTGCCTGCCTGAGACGGGTTCTCCCGTGCTATCGTAGCGTGAGAGGTCCTGGCTGTGATGAGCTACGAACAGCCGCTTGACGATCCAGACTCACACCGCTGTCTGCAGACTCTCAGGTTCCGCGCAGATGTGAAGACACGGTGCAGTGTTGAGCACAGAACTATTCCAAGCACATTCTTGCACTTCCCCGCTGCGTGACTTTCCCGCGTCGCCGGTCCTTCTGCCTGCCTGAGACGGGTTCTCCCGTGCTATCGTAGCGTGAGAGGTCCTGGCTGTGATGAGCTACGAACAGCCGCTTGACGATCCAGACTCACACCGCTGTCTGCAGACTCTCAGGTTCCGCGCAGATGTGAAGACACGGTGCAGTGTTGAGCACAGAACTATTCCAAGCACATTCTTGCACTTCCCCGCTGCGTGACTTTCCCGCGTCGCCGGTCCTTCTGCCTGCCTGAGACGGGTTCTCCCGTGCTCACGCAGCATGGGTCGTCTTAGCTGCGCCCAGTTGGTAGCCCCCTCCCCGGCCCTCATGAGGGGGGAGGATTGCAAGAACGTGCTTGGAATGGATCGTGTGCAACCGCACTGGTCCCTTCAGCGCCGTATTTCGGTCCTTTGAGCCACGGACACGTAAGGCGGACCATCATCAGCGCGGAACCTGAGTGTCTGCAGACAGGACAGCGGTGTGAGCCTGGCTGGCCAGGCGGCAGCTGTTCTAGCTCGTCGGGACAGCGCGTACTGTTGGTGCTCTACGACATGCTGGTGCAGCGGTGTGAGCTACCAAATGGGCGGCTCTATGATGTGATAGTGCAACGTTGTGAGCTACCAAATGGGCGGGACGGTGCTATGACGTGCTTGTGCAGCCTTGTGGTCTATCAAATGGGCGGGGCAGCCCATACTGTGTTGGTGCTCTATGATGTGCTAGTGCAGCATTGTGAGCTACCAAATGGGCGGGATGGTGCTATGACGTTCTTGTGCAGCCTTGTGATCTATCAAATGGGCGGGGCAGCCCATACTGTTGGTGCTCTATGATGTGCTAGTGCAGCGTTGTGAGCTACCAAACGGGCGGCTCTATGATGTGATAGTGCAGCGTTGCGAGCTACCAAATGGGCGGGATGGTGCTATGACGTGCTAGTGCAGTCTTGTGATCCACCAAATGGGCGGGGCAGCCCATACTGTGTTGGTGCTCTATGATGTGCTAGTGCAGCGTTGTGAGCTACCAAACGGGCGGCTCTATGATGTGATAGTGCAGCGTTGCTAGCTACCAAATGGGCGGGATGGTGCTATGACGTGCTAGTGCAGCCTTGTGATCCACCAAATGGGCAGGACAGCTCATACTGTTGGTGCTCTATGACGTGCCAGTGTTCTACACGTCCTTCGAGCTGCTGGTGGTCGTGTACTGTAACGTGGGTGCCGGGCCAACCGGCTGCCTTGCCAGCCTGTGTGCGATCGGATCCAACACTGGTGGGCGGGCAGGTCCGATGGTCCGGTTGGGCACAGCGTACCCGAGCCTCTGAAGGCCAGTACCTTCAGAACAGTTGATCCACACCAAGACCTCTGAAGGCCAGTCCCTCGAGAACAGTTGATCCACACCAAGACCCCCCCAAGACCTCTGAAGGCCAGTCCCTCGAGAACAGTTGATCCACACCAATGCCTCTGAAGGCCAGTCCCTTGAGAACAGTTGATCCACACCTGTCGACCCCTATCTCCTGGAACTGCAGCGAATTGCCTGCCGCTGATGGCCGGATGGTTGCGGGCAACTGTACCTTTGTACCACCGACACCCTCTGGGTGCTTCCAGGTGACGCGCAATCGGGGGTTTGAAACATGATGACCAATGTCAATAGCCCGCACCTACGCGGCGTTGCCTGTGGCTGGTCTTTGTAAGGGCTGCCTTGATGTTACTTTGATCAAACTCGCACTAAGCTGAAACTGCCGCTGTTTATCACAGTCCGTCAGCAGTCTATCGTACGACCGGAGACAGATTATCGCAATTCGCTAGTAAGATATCCACCCCGAAAGATGCGCGTACGTTATCGAGCGTTGTTCGCCACGCTGCCATTCGCAACGCAAGAAATAAACTTGAGAGATGACTTTGCCTCCTGTATCAGACGTCTCGTCATGGTGGGAGAGAGTGTCTCAGGGAGTTTCGCATGCTGGGGGAGCAAAATAATAGCAAGTGCATAAAAAGAAGCAGGCAAAAAAAAAGAAAAAAAAAAAAAAAAGACGAAAAAAAAGAAAGAACCCCCCACCCAAAAAAAAAAAAAAAAAAACCCGCACCCAACCAATCTACCCGCCTTCCTCTCTCTCTCTCTCTCTCTCTCTTTGCATCCACGCTATGATTACCGCATTCGCCCACTATTACTTACCTCCGCAACTTTTCTATCTACTATCTCTTCCGTTCCCCAAGGCGTCCTTGGCGTTTGTTGTCGTGCGCCCTGCCAGTTTCAGGATAAAGTGCTGCGCCATACTCGTGGGTGTGTACACACAACCCACGAGCATGGTGCAGCGGTGGATACCACCAGCAGGGCACCTACGCATCCGCTGGGCTCGCGACGGTGCGGGGTTTCGTGCGACGAATTCGGGCGGGGCGCGGCTGCGGGGCTCGGCACCGCAGATCTGCTCCCCGCGGGGATCCACCCACCTGGGGCCAGCCACGAGGGCAGCACGTCCTTCGCGAGCTCCGGGCACCACTCGCCGATGGGACCCTTCGTCCACAGGAACCCCCGCGGAAGCTTCGCCCGCGAAGGCACCGCCGCGAACAGCTCACGGGGGGCTCAAGGTCTCGTTCGCTGCCCGAATGTGTATCCAGCGTTTCGAGTGTCTGGATATTGTGGGCCGTAGACCATGAAAACCCCGGATCTCTAAGGGAACTTGCACTCTAAAAACGTGCTGGTACGCCGGGGGCCGGCCCACCCAAGTACCGTGGGTCGGGAATTCCTCTTTCGAAGCTCGTCTGTTGAAGCCCCTCCCTTGCAACCTCGTGGGTGCATGCGGGCCGGTGCAGCTTGAGACACCCTGTGTATACTACAGCAGTGTATCAGCTGGGGGGTGGACCGGCTCACCAAGATACAACCCCAAGTCCCCACGGACGGGGTGTATTCTGTGATGGTGAGTGGTCCATGCGATCTGTAGAAGCATGCGGCTGGATTCTCCAGCAGTACTCAACTACTGTCGGCATGGGCGAACCTGTCGGCAGGGTAAAACCAGCCTGCCTTGTCCTCGTCGAAGTACAGTGAGTGAGCCCCGTGCGATCCGCACCGCTTGAAGTCTCTTCGATGCTCCAGTCCGTGCAAGACCTTGACCGGCCCTAGTCACCGGGCGAAAGAAAGTTCCTCGTCATCAGGTGCTACGGCAAGTGCTGCTCAATTAGCACCCGGAGTCTCTCCGATGCCCCACCGGGGCGAGTGGAAGTTGCAGTCCGCGCAAAAGACCTCGACCCCGGCCCTCCGTCACTGGCGAAAGAGTTCCTCGTTTTCAGGTGTCGCGGAAACCTTTGGCCGCCGCTGCTCAACTAGTGCACTTTCCTGCACTCAACGTGCACCAAATATTGACGTGGAGCGATTTTAGACCCACATCTAAACGACACCTCGACGGCAAACAAGTAAAAAAAAAAAAAAAAAAAAAAAAACTGATTGGTGAGTGGGGATTGTCCCAGAGGAAGAAGTTTTTGTTTGAAAGGAGGAATCAAAGGTCCACAAGGAAGACAAAGCAAGCAAATAAACAAAGTCGTCAGACATCATCGAACGACGTATATCGTCGACCGCACAAAAAAACCCCGAATAAAACAACAAAGCTACGCATTTCTTCGTCCGAACAGAATCCTCGTGTTGCCACTTCCACACCCGTCTGCGTCCGCACCCTTCCCCTCCCACCTGTATTCCGCTTAAAAGGGGGTGAATTTATCCCCGGGCAACTTGCATAAAGTCTGAAATGAAATACTCGAGGGGCTGCTTGTGCTTACTTCGAAGGAGGCTAGAGGGGGATAAACAATACAACTACAAAGTGGGTCTTTTTTGTTGAACGCTTACGCCCGCCACTGCACCCAGATTCACCTGTGTGTCGTGTGGGCTGCAGCACATTTTTACCTCCTTGTTTCGTGTGGGCTGCAGCACATTTACCTCCTTTGATCTTTTGCAGCTGGCAGCCTCCTCCAGTATTTAGGTGCTTATACAAAAAGAAAACACCGAACCTCTAAACCACAATAAACGCTAGAAAAATGAGGGTGTGCGTGTGTGTATGTGCTTGTCCTTTATGATCCAGGAGGACTTCTGGGGGCCGGAGGGATGCCAACGCGTTTGCATCAGGATCCAGGCCGCCAGGCGGTCGCCGTGCGTTTGTGAAAGGTGGCCCCATCCGCTTTTAGTACTAACCCCCCCACTCGCATGCATTTGCACCCGAAGACACTTTGCATACCTTTACATCATCGGCTAATTTCGGTACCAAACTCGTATCCAATTCACATCCCGTGTATATTTTTGCATATCTTGGACGTAGATAGATGTAAATTATATGCGAGAGGGGAGGTTTAACTATCTTGCGGGTTAAAATGTATTGCGCAGGTTAGCAAGACATGGGCAGCGTGTTTTGGTGGTTGATCAGAAAGTTTAACCAGAAACTTTAAAATACCGCCCTTCTAATCCACAAATAACGCCAGAAAGTTAAACTGGGGGGGCCAACGAAATTCACACGCGAATTAGTTCTTGGTGTCGGCCTCATTGGTCACAAACTCGGGTAGCCATAGTCAAGGTGTGCCAGTATAATATTATGGATGGACCTTTCACTACCCGTAAAGCACACGCTAGGCAACCTATCCCCCCCCGTCCAAGCCGAGCCTCTACGGTCAACCGGAGACATTTTAAAACGCCGACATTCTAGACCACATCTTCGCTAGAAGAAACAATCGGCCTGGCCGAGGTCGATCACGAAACTCGGTCAGGGTCGAAGAAGGGAAAAAAGGGTTTGATCGGCGAAAAAGGTTGACCGGAGTTCATCGTACAGAGTGTGTGTGTGTGTGTGTGTGTGTGTGTGTGTGTGTGTGTGTGTGTGTGTGTGTGTGTGTGTGTGTGTGTGTGTGTGTGTGTGTGTGCGCGTGTGTGTGGAATCCTATATCTTGTCCTGAGGTCATGCTCGTTGTGTCTACCTGCTGCCGTCGTGGTATAGTCCTTTGACAGAGTGAGCCGATGCCTCTTTAAAACACGGCTGAGTCACGCATGCTTTGCCAGACGCTAGCGTCCGACATTTTGCACGCGCGTCGCAGTCGTTGGGTGGTAATGACAAGGGGTTCATCGGACACTCGGATGAGCTTCGTTACTTCACCGCAGCAGGTTCCCCCCTATCTGGGAGGTCTGCTTGGCTGCCTGTGTTGTTGCTTCGCTTTTGGACTCCTACCTGTTGCCGTCGTGGGCTCGACATAGCTATCGGTGGAGAAAAAAGAGGCCAAGACGCAGTACGAAGAACCCCAGTGAAACATCTCTTTAAAAGCAGCTGGCCGGTACGTGATCCAGGTGAAAAGACCGCGAAAGCGGGCCTTCACAACAAAGGGGGGGAGGAAGAGCTGCAAACAAGATTAGGTGTTCGGAGGACAGCCTGTTTGTGCATGTGACTACCCCTTTTCAACCTCGGTTTGCGTGGTATTGGTGAGGAGGCATCGCTGTCTCTGGACAAGATAGTCCCACTAGACGCGCCTTCAGCGCTCAAGCAAGCTTGTTGGTGTGTGTGCCAGTGTGTGTGCATGAGAGTCAGGTGCTGCGCAGTGAAGCAACCCTCATACCTCGAGAAGTTGTTTTTTTTTACATAAGCGCCAGTTTGAAAGGAAATGCTCGACGATGCTGCCCGACAAAGATCAGAAGGGATCCCAAGTGCTGTAACTACCGAACCACGTGTTGAACGGACGTGAGGTCATGCGGGTCTACCCTACACCACAAATCACACAAACACAACAGGTCAAAAGTCCTGAGTGAGAAAACAACACACGGTGGTGTAAGCGAAGAACAAATCAGATTGTGTTTGCATTGTATTTGCCCCTTACCTCTATTTCCCCCCTTCCATTCGGAGTCGAAGCAGCTACGTCGAGTATTTCTTATTTACACATCGTTTTTCCAGATTGCCACTCGAGCCCTACGGACCCTCGTTGGCAACCTGTATTACCTCGTGGAAGAAAGCAACTATTCCGCTCGGGAAGAAGAAGAAGAAAAAGGCCGCTCCTGGTCCAGGAACGTGACGCTCAACCACAGCTTGCAAAGCTTGAGTCGGAGGCAGCACAGTGTCACAACCCCGTCCGCTCTGCCCTGCGGCTGACCGTCTCGACGAGCTTGTGTTCAGCGCGAGCGCCAAGCCCCAAGGTGCGCCAAGCCTTGATGCTTTAGTTTGGGAAATTGGTAGCCAGTTGACCCGTAGGCCCGTGGCTCTGCAGTACCGCCGAACACGTGAAGCTTGGCTCCCGTGTAGCAGGCTTTCCCTGGTACCAAATTCCGCTCGGGAAAAAATAGCATTATCTTGTCGTCAGATGGGCGTGTCACAGCACTCGGCACTCCGCGTGACACGTACGCGGTTCGTGCAGTGTTTGTCCTGCTCTCCTCTCATTCCTCACCCGTCTTCGTCTTTTCCTCTTCCCCCATTTTTCCTTTACATAAGCGCCACCTTGAAAGGAAATGCTCGACGATGCTGCCTGAACAGAAGGGATCCCAAGTGCTGTATCTACCGAACCACGTGTTGAACGGACGTGAGGTCATGCGGGTCTATCCCTACACGACAAATCACACAAACACAACACGTCAAAGTCCTGAGTGAGAAAACAACACACGGCGGTGTAAGCGAAGAACAAGTCAGATTGTGTTTGTATTGTATTCCCCTCTACCTCTATATTTCCTCCCTTCCATTCGGAGTCGAAGCAGCTACGTCAAGTATTTCCCCGCCAGTCAGTGCGACCTTGCGGAGTCGCAGTCACAATCAGGGGGCGCTTCAAACGAGGAAAGAGAACAGTTGGGGCGATCCACCTATTTTCTTAGCAGAAGTCTTCACAGAATTTCTTGTTGCGTTTAGTGGTATTGTCCTTTGACAGAGTGAGTCAATGCCTCTCATCTCACCTTTAAGACACGGCTGTGCCACGCATGCTCTTGACAGACGCTAGCATCCGGCATTGTGCATGCGTGTTACAGTCGTTGGGTGGTATTGACAAGGGGCTTCATCGGTAACTCGAGCGGGCTTCGTTCTTCACCGCCGTAGGCTGTGTTGCGTTAGTGGGAAGTCATGGGCAACTTGTTGCAACCTTTCGCAACTTTGCCGAGCTTTGCAGAACTCCGCAGAACTATGGGTCAACACTGATTGTGGAAGGTTGTGCAGATTTCTCCTAAACAGTAGGTGGATCACCCGTGGCGGGGGGGTTGGTTCTCGTTGTAAACGCCTTCCCTTGTGGCTTCGCCTTGTTTTCGTTTGTTATTCTGCAGCCGTTGCTTCAGCCTAAACAAGCATCCAACTAGTTATTCTGCATTTAGGGGCCATCTGAGTGGTAGGGTTCCCTTTTTCTCCGCAAAAGTGAGGTCTTTAAGGGTCCTTTCCGGTTTTGGCGACAGCCCTCGAAGAGCTCACCGGAACGGGTTTGCGCCACTTATCGCGAAAGAAGCCGCCTTCTTGGGTCATTGACCCCGGAGACCTGCGTTTGCTCAGACACGGTTGTAGCGGCTTTCTCCCCGGGACGAATTTGCCTACTATGCTCTAGTGCCTGTGACGAGCTACGAACTCGCCGCCTGACAGACCAGACTCACAGCGCTTTCCTGTCTGCAGATACCCAGGCTCCGCGCTGATGATGGTCCGCCTCATTGTGTCCGTGGCTCAAACGACAACCACCGGCGCAGGCGGTGTTTGAGCACATATCCCTTCCAAGCACGTCTTGCAATCCCCCAATGCTTTTTTTTTTTTTGGTGTATTTCCCTTTTCCCCCCACCACTTCAAACTTTGTTCCCTAATATCCAATGGGATTGCCTTGCCCAAGGCAATCCCATTGGGGAGTATAAGGGAACGAAAAAAATCGCAAGTGTTGGGATACATGGGAATTCCACCACGCTTTTTTTTCCCGTGGTCTCCGTTGCCACCCAAACCCACGGCCTTCCTCCCCATTTACACGCGCTCCCCCCACCCCCTTTCCCCTTCGCAGTCACAATCAGGGCGAGTGCCCTGAGTTTTTTAACTGATTGCTCAGACACGGTTGTAGGGGCCTTCTCCCCGTGACGGATTTGCCTGTGCTCTAGTAGCACGGGTGGTCCTGGCTGTGCCGAGCTACGAACAGCCGCCTGACAAACCAGGCTCACACCGCTGTCCTGTCTGCAGACACTCAGGTTCCGCGCTGATGATGGTCCGCCTTTATGTGTCCGTGGCTTGAAGGACCGAAACACGGCGCAGACGGGACCAGTGCGGTGTTGAGCACATACCCATTCCAAGCACGTTTCTTGCAATCCCACCCCCTTTCCCCTTCGCCGCTCATTCTTTCTCCACGCTAGCATCAGGGTGTCGGGATTTCGTGCTTTCGAAGAAGGCTTACCCGGGGTGGAAATTGCTCTTAGCATATCGGCGGTCGGATACGAGCCCACATGCGCAGCACCGTGCTGTTGCGAGTTGTGTCTCTTCTGCCCAAACCCACCCCCCCCCCCCCCCCCAGCGTCTCACCACATTGTAGCACACTGCAGTATCCCAACACTACCGTAATTGGAATAATGTTGAACTGGACTAAAGCTGGAACGGGTAAATGACAGACCGGGTAAAACCTGGGACACCCCGGGGGAGGGGTCTCCCAGAGAATCACCCGCGTGACTGCACCAGTGGTGGTCCTGCAGCCTCCTATGACAGCGGCATCTAGGGGTCGAGCTGAGTATTGAGCAGGGTCGCGACGAAAAAAAAAAATATGCCAAACCGGGTAAAACCTGGGAACACCCAGCCCCATTTTGGGGGGGTGTCCCAGGGTTTACCCATCATCCAATTACGGTATGTGCCGGTGGCAGCATGCCTTTGACACGAGTTCGGCACGACAACCAAGCGACCCTTGAAAGGAAGCGGAAGAGGATACGATTTTTTTTTTGCATTTTTTTTTTTTTTTTTTTTTTTGCTTCCCCGAGCTTTTTTACTTCTCTTTTCCTTTTCCAGTGAACAACCAGAAACAAGCATATCCATTGCCGCTTTGTTCTGCCCTTTTTTTGGACCGCGGGCTTCCTGACAGCAGGGCGCAACGCTCGAAGGCGAAGCACACGCCACCACCACCACTACCCCCGGCGCCGCCGCCGCCGCCGCACCCTTCCTGCCCCAGCAGCAGCTGAAACAGCAGCAGCAGCAGCAGCAGCAGCAGCTGAACAGCAGCAGCAGCTGAAACAGCAGCAGCAGCTGAAACAGCAGCCGCAGCTGAAACAGCAGCAGCAGCAGCAGCAGCTGAAACAGCAGCAGCAGCAGCACCAGTAGCAGCTGAGCTGAAGCAGCAGCAGACGCAGCAGCAGCAGAAGCAATAGCAGCAGCAGCAGACGCAGCAGAAGCAGCGGCAGCGAAAGCAGCTTCAGCAGCCGTCTCCGTCGAAGCCGTAGCGCTCGGCAGGCGGCCTTTTTACTACGGTCAGAGACGAGTAACGCTGACCGAAACGACTTGAGCGAAAAGCTGCCTTTTCTCTCTAAGGAGGCAGTTCCGGGTTCGCAAAATGCAACTCACACTCTAAAAAGGAATAAAACTCAAAACTCGCTAGACAGTGTAGCAACAAAGAGGGAGGGAAGCGGGGTCGATCGAGAGCAATATGAGCCAGCGAATCACGCCGCCGCGCGTCGGCTCCGGCAGCCCCGCGCAGCGCCAGATGATACGGCCGGGCCCCCTGGCCCGCACCCTGCCGGGGAGGCCGTCGGTGAAGCCCGTCGCGGCCAGCCCGAAGGCGAAGCACAGCCCCGCCGCCGCCGCCGCCGCGACTACCCCCGGCGCCGCCGCCGCCGCCGCCGCGCTCTTCCTGCTGGCAGTCCAGCAGCAGCAGCAGCAGCAGCAGCAGCAGCAGCAGCAGCAGCAGCAGCAGCAGCAGCAGCAGCAGCAGCAGCAGCTGAAACAGCAGCAGCAGCAGCACCAGTAGCAGCTGAGCTGAAGCAGCAGCAGCAGACGCAGCAGCAGCAGACGCAGCAGCAGCAGAAGCAATAGCAGCAGCAGCAGACGCAGCTTCAGCAGCGGCAGCGAAAGCAGCTTCAGCAGCCGTCTCCTCCGTCGAAGCCGTAGCGCTCGGCAGGCGGCCTTTTTACTACTGAGCGAAAAGCTGCCTGTTCTCTCTAAGGAGGCAGTTCCGGGTTCGCAAAATGCAACTCACACTCTAAAAAGGAATAAAACTCAAGACTAAGAGAACCCATTCATGAACGGTCACACGGAGACCCTAAAACCCCGGAATTTCAAGCGAACTTTAACTCTAAAAAGGAATAAAACTCAAAACTCGCAAGACAGCGTAGCAACGAAGAGGGAGGGAAGCGGGGTCGATCGAGAGCAATATGAGCCAGCGAATCACGCCGCCGCGCGTCGGCTCCGGCAGCCCCGCGCAGCGCCAGATGATACGGCCGGGCCCCCTGGCCCGCACCCTGCCGGGGAGGCCGTCGGTGAAGCCCGTCGCGGCCAGCCCGAAGGCGAAGCACAGCCCCGCCGCCGCCGCCGCCGCGACTACCCCCGGCGCCGCCGCCGCCGCCGCCGCGCCCTTCCTGCTGGCAGTCCAGCAGCAGCAGCTGAAGCAGCAGCAGCAGCAGCAGTACGTCCCGTCCCCTGTGACGCGCAAAGCCGCCTCCCCCGCCTTCACGGCGCCGAAGGCGGTCGCCAGCGCGCTGAACAAGCTGCCTTCGCCGCCGCCGCCGAAGCCGCAGCCCCGGCAGACGACCTTTTTCTACGAGACCCGCGTGCGCACCGTCGCAGAAACCCAGTACCGCTGCGGCGGCAAACCACTGCCTCCGTCGCTCACCCGCGTGACCTCCCATTGGGTCGACATGCCGGCGCTGCCGGAGGAAGGTGGAATCAGCCCATTCGTGAAGGTGAAGCCGTTCCAAGTGCTGTCCGCGAGCAAAGCGGACGCGTCGGCAGACTCCCCAACTGCGGGAGCAGCAGCAGCAGCAGCAGCGGCGGCGGGAGGAGAGGAAAAAGCAGCGCCGCAGCGGGAGGCGTACCTGCTGTTCTTCCAGTCGATGGCGGCGCCAAGCGCGGCCCGGCGGCACCCGACGTCTTACATCGGGCTGCTGTCGAAGCTCGACGGCATGCTGTTCGGGGGCGAGGTGCCGCCGGGCGCCGAAGGCGTGTCTTTCGCCATGCGCGCCCAGGCATTCCTGACCAAGCTGCTGCTCGAGAAGACCGGGCTCGACCTCTCCGCTGTGACCACTTGGTACTCGTTTCTCGAGCTGCACTTCTCGGACCGCCCGTCGGTGCTGTTGCTGTACCCTGCGGTGTGGGAGACGACGACGCCGCTCCGCGTGCACTCCGGGTGCTCGCAGCTGGTGACGGTCGCGGCGCTGCAGGCGTCGTGCGCCCGGTCCATCGAGGCGCTGCGCAGGGCGCCCGGCACCGCGAAGGGCGACGAAATCAACGTCGATGACGAGGCGGAGCCTTCCCCGCCGCCGGCGGCGGCAGCGCCGGCGAACCTGCACCCGCTGCTCGAGTTCCCGTTCCTGATCACGGACGCTGTCGAGGAGTACTGCCTTCGGTATGCAGTTGATGCTAGCTTCAAACATACATGATGCGGTAAGATACCGCCTCAACACGAAACTAAGACTTTCCGAAAGTGTCACCTTTTTACCCGTGAAAGTGTCTCAATTTTTAAGGTGTCTCAAAACCTGTTTACATACCCGTGAACGTGTCTCAACTTTTTTACACGTGAACGTGTCACATTTTTTACCCGTGAAAGTGTCTCAACCTTTTTACCCGTGAAAGTGTCTCAATCTTTTTACCCGTGAAAGTGTCTCAATCTTTTTACCCGTGAAAGTGTCTCAATCTTTTTACCCGTGAAAGTGTCTCAATCTTTTTACCCGTGAAAGTGTCTCAATCTTTTTACCCGTGAAAGTGTCTCAATCTTTTTACCCGTGAAAGTGTCTCAACCTTTTTACCCGTGAAAGTGTCTCAACCTTTTTACCCGTGAAAGTGTCTCAATTTTTAAGGTGTCTCAAAACCTGTTTACATACCCGTGAACGTGTCTCAACTTTTTTACACGTGAACGTGTCACATTTTTTACCCGTGAAAGTGTCTCAACCTTTTTACCCGTGAAAGTGTCTCAATCTTTTTACCCGTGAAAGTGTCTCAATCTTTTTACCCGTGAAAGTGTCTCAATCTTTTTACCCGTGAAAGTGTCTCAATCTTTTTACCCGTGAAAGTGTCTCAATCTTTTTACCCGTGAAAGTGTCTCAATCTTTTTACCCGTGAAAGTGTCTCAACCTTTTTACCCGTGAAAGTGTCTCAATCTTTTTACCCGTGAAAGTGTCTCAATCTTTTTTCCCGAAAGTGTCACATTTTTTACCCGTGAACGTTTCACCTTTTTTACCCGTGAAAGTGTCCGTAAGAGTGTCCCAACCTTTGAAGTGTCTCAACCTTTTTACCCGAAAGTGTCTCGTCCTTTTTACCCGTAAAAGTGTCTCAGCCTTTTATTCCCGAAAGTGTCACTTTTTTTACCCGTGAAAGTGTCTCAAATCAACCTCGTTGTGACCACTTGGTACTCGTGTCTGGAGCTGCACTTCTCGGACCGCCCGTCGGTGCTGTTGCTGTACCCTGCGGTGTGGGAGACGACGACGCCGCTCCGCGTGCACTCCGGGTGCTCGCAGCTGGTGACGGTCGCGGCGCTGCAGGCGTCGTGCGCCCGGTCCATCGAGGCGCTGCGCAGGGCGCCCGGCACCGCGAAGGGCGACGAAATCAACGTCGATGACGAGGCGGAGCCTTCCCCGCCGCCGGCGGCGGCAGCGCCGGCGAACCTGCACCCGCTGCTCGAGTTCCCGTTCCTGATCACGGACGCTGTCGAGGAGTACTGCCTTCGGTATGCAGTTGATGCTAGCTTCAAACATACATGATGCGGTAAGATACCGCCTCAACACGAAACTAAGACTTTCCGAAAGTGTCACCTTTTTACCCGTGAAAGTGTCTCAATTTTTAAGGTGTCTCAAAACCTGTTTACATACCCGTGAACGTGTCTCAACTTTTTTACACGTGAACGTGTCACATTTTTTACCCGTGAAAGTGTCTCAACCTTTTTACCCGTGAAAGTGTCTCAATCTTTTTACCCGTGAAAGTGTCTCAATCTTTTTACCCGTGAAAGTGTCTCAATCTTTTTACCCGTGAAAGTGTCTCAATCTTTTTACCCGTGAAAGTGTCTCAATCTTTTTACCCGTGAAAGTGTCTCAACCTTTTTACCCGTGAAAGTGTCTCAACCTTTTTACCCGTGAAAGTGTCTCAATCTTTTTTCCCGAAAGTGTCACATTTTTTACCCGTGAACGTTTCACCTTTTTTACCCGTGAAAGTGTCCGTAAGAGTGTCCCAACCTTTGAAGTGTCTCAACCTTTTTACCCGAAAGTGTCTCGTCCTTTTTACCCGTAAAAGTGTCTCAGCCTTTTATTCCCGAAAGTGTCACTTTTTTTACCCGTGAAAGTGTCTCAAATCAACCTCGTTGTGACCACTTGGTACTCGTGTCTGGAGCTGCACTTCTCGGACCGCCCGTCGGTGCTGTTGCTGTACCCTGCGGTGTGGGAGACGACGACGCCGCTCCGCGTGCACTCCGGGTGCTCGCAGCTGGTGACGGTCGCGGCGCTGCAGGCGTCGTGCGCCCGGTCCATCGAGGCGCTGCGCAGGGCGCCCGGCACCGCGAAGGGCGACGAAATCAACGTCGACGACGAGGCGGAGTCTTCCCCGCCGCCGGCGGCGGCAGCGCCGGCGAACCTGCACCCGCTGCTCGAGTTCCCGTTCCTGATCACGGACGCTGTCGAGGAGTACTGCCTTCAGTATGCAATGCGGGGAAGTAATCGACGAAGACTTGATGCTAGCATCAAACATACATGATGAGGCAAGATTCAGCCTCAACACGAAACTAAGACCTTCCGAAAGTGTCACTCTTTTACCCGTGAAAGTGTCCGTGAAAGTGTCTCAACCATTTAAGTGTCACAAAACCTTTTACATACCCGCAAACCCCCGCAAAACCCCGCAAAACCCCCGCAAACCCCCGCAAACCCCCGCAAACCTCCGCAAACCGCCGCAAACCTCCGCAAAACCTCCGCAAAACCGCCGCAAAACCGCCGCAAAACCGCCGCAAACCGCCGCAAACCGCCGCAAAACCGCCGCAAACCGCCGCAAACCGCCGCAAACCGCCGCAAACCGCCGCAAACCGCCGCAAACCGCCGCAAACCGCCGCAAACCGCCGCAAACCGCCGCAAACCGCAAACCGCAAAACCGCCGCAAACGCCGCAAACCGCCGCAAACCGCCGCAAACCGCCGCAAACCGCCGCAAACCGCCGCAAACCGCCGCAAACCGCCGCAAACCGCCGCAAACCGCCGCAAACCGCCGCAAACCGCCGCAAACCGCCGCAAACCGCCGCAAACCGCCGCAAACCGCCGCAAACCGCCGCAAACCGCCGCAAACCGCCGCAAACCGCCGCAAACCGCCGCAAACCGCCGCAAACCGCCGCAAACCGCCGCAAACCGCCGCAAACCGCCGCAAACCGCCGCAAACCGCCGCAAACCGCCGCAAACCGCCGCAAACCGCCGCAAACCGCCGCAAACCGCCGCAAACCGCCGCAAACCGCCGCAAACCGCCGCAAACCGCCGCGAAACCCCCGCAAACCGCCGCAAAACCCCCCGCAAAGCCTATTGATTTGTCGGGGGAATTCTACTAGGTAAAACAAACGACACCTCGGTGCGCACTTGGATCGCGGGGAAAAATTTCCCACCCGCCCTCCCTGCAACTCTTTTTATCATTTTCTGCCTTCGACGGCCGTTCGGCCATGGATACCCTCGTGCGAGGGTGCACTTTCTTGCTGGATACCAGCTTCCGTTGCTTCGGCGGCGAGATCCGTGGGGCATGGGTTCCGACCCTCCGTCCCCCTTGGGTTTGGTGGCGTGACCTCCGGGGCTAGCCCGTTCGCTCACTTTCTGCGGCTAGCTCGGGGGGTTACCCGACCTCTCGTGTTTTCTCCGTTCACTGCTCGCGTCTCAGGAGTGCGTGACCGACGGAGAATTCCCGCAAAACGTGCACGAATTTGGTAAAAATTCATGAACGGTCACACGGAGACCCTAAACCCCCGGAATTTCAAGCGAACTTTAACTCTAAAAAAAATAGCGAACCGCAACTTGGCGTACTTCTTCCAACACGAAAAGCTCCTACGGCCAACCGGAGATTTTAAATACGGACCTTCTAGAAAAGTCCCTAGTTAAAAACCTGTTTTCACGCTTCCTCTTCTTCAAGAGTTTCAGCTCAGCTATTTACACTGTCGCGCACCGCGCACACAGGTACGCATCGGTTGTCGTGAGTCCACAAATAACTTGTTTTCACGCTTCCTCTTCTTCAAGAGCTGCGGCTCAGCTATTTCCACTATCGCGCACACAGGTACGCATAGGTTGTCGTGCGTCCACAAATAACTTGTTTTCACGCTTCCTCTTCTTCAAGAGCTGCGGCTCAGCTATTTCCACTATCGCGCACACAGGTACGCATCGGTTGTCGTGCGTCCACAAATAACTTGTTTTCACGCTTCCTCTTCTTCAAGAGCTGCGGCTCAGCTATTTCCACTATCGCGCACACAGGTACGCATCGGTTGTCGTGCGGTCGTTCTTGCGAAGCTGCTCCGACGCCATCAACGAGGTGAACCGCGAGAAGCACGAGCGGAGCCGGCGGGTGGCCGCGGCGCGGGCGGCGCGAGAGGGGCAGCTGGCGGCGCTGAAGGAGGAGCTGATCGCGGCCGAGAGCAAAGCCGCGAAGGAGCGCGCCGACGCGAGCGAGGGTTTGACCGCGGAAGAGGCGGACGAAGCGCACGCGGCGTGGGTGGCCGGCAGCAGGGCCCTGACGGCGGCCTTCGCCGAGCGGGAGCAGACGATGCGTGCAGATTGGGCGAAGCAAGACGAGGAGGAAAGCAAATCCGAGCTCGAATCCGACTCCGTCGCAAAGACCCTGGTCCAGGCGCCCCTCCCCGCGGAGATCGTGCACTCCTTCTCCTACTTCGACCTCTCCTGCAAGGGGTCCATCGAGACGTCCGCCATCCGCACCGCGCTGCTCTGCTCATCCAACGAGCTCACGACGCACGCAGCATCAACCCTTTGCGCCAACCTCCACACGCCAACATTCAGCTACCTGCACCTTAAGCTCCTCTCCGTTGGCACACCCCAGCCACAAAAACGGCCGAGGGACGACGGCGAAGAGTCGCAGCCGCAAGCGAAAAAGCAAGCCTGAGAGAGAAAGAGAGAGACAGAAGATAGCGTGAGAAGTCGGCAATTCCTTTTTTATGTTTTAACCCCCCCAGGGTACTAGCTTCTGTATCCACACGCGGACCGTCAGTCCTAATTTTGGAAAAGCCGGCGGGGGAAAAGAAGAAAATAAATGGCACTGCATCCCCCAGGCCCCCGGCAGAGGTGGCCAATGTGCAATCCGAGGCACTCAGGGCCCAGCATTGTCGTGAAGATAGTGAAGATACGTCGCGCTGTGTCGAGCCCACTCCTCAGTGAGGACGCAGAAAGCCGTTAGCGGTCCAAACTTGGAAAATGTGCCGGAAACCAAGCTAATGCCCTGGTTTTAACCTCAGAA
Organism: Diplonema papillatum; assembly: GCA_030068145.1. Taxonomy (NCBI): domain Eukaryota; phylum Euglenozoa; class Diplonemea; order Diplonemida; family Diplonemidae; genus Diplonema; species Diplonema papillatum. Next base: position 62,918 of record JAPJBO010000491.1, on the reverse strand, counting down.
AAAAAGTTGTTCGGAATCGACGGTGACCACTCGGCGGCAGAAGCAAGGGAGACGACCGCCACGCTCTCAGGACAGTGATAAGAGGGCGGCGGCTCACCCAGCTCGAGAGAAGACGGCCGGACTTCCGCGGGGTGGGAGGAGGGGGATGACGTATTCCCCACGTATCGGGAGGGAAAGGATCGAATGTGCTCGGGTACAGGCGCTGTCTTCTCCCCAAAGCTTCGCCGCTGCGCGCACATTTGTCATCACAGCCTCCGGCCCCCATCTCCGCGTTGTCGTGCGCCATTTCCGGCGATGCCGCTTTCATCATCCTCGTAGAATTCGTCACCTTGCAGTCAACCAGGCCTCACCATTGAAGGCGTGCCTGTTCGCTGCGACGCGAGCACGAGCATCGTCTCTGTACCCGCGGGCGCGGTTCGTACCCAGGGGTACGACGACGGTGCGCAGCGATCCGACTTTGTCGAGCCGCCGACCGGGAAGCAGCTGCCCAGCTCCGGCCTCTTCGACAGCTTCGCTGGCGACCTTCATTATCTTCGTCAAGGTTCAGGTACCAGGGAAAGCCTGCTACACGAGAGTGCAGCAGGCTTTTGCCGCTCGCGTCCTGAAGGTCTCCGAAGTCGGCGTTCCACACCAGCCCGAGCTTTTCTGCCTACTCCGTCGCTGTGCCCGCTGGCTGTGCCCCCAGTGTAATCGTTTCAGATTAGTGTGAGTTTGATCAATGCTACACGAGAGTGCAGCAGGCTTTTGCCGCTCGCGTCCTGAAGGTCTCCGAAGTCGGCGTTCCACACCAGCCCGAGCTTTTCTGCCTACTCCGTCGCTGTGCCCGCTGGCTGTGCCCCCAGTGTAATCGTTTCAGATTAGTGTGAGTTTGATCAAAGTGTAGAAATCGAGCTCAGGTCGTTTTCAAGGGAGGCAGGCCAATTCGCTCATAATACCCTGACCGAACAGGGGGAAAAAATCCGCGTATTAGTTGAAGTAAGTTTCTCTGCCTCCGTCGAAGAATATCGATGGTGATCCTCCCAAAGTATCTTTGCCGTGGAAACTCAGGTGACACAGGCTGCGCCACCCGAAACCTTTTTCTTTGGTGTGAAAGAAGCTGCACACCACCAAGATGCTCTGCAGCTGCTCACGTTGTGACTTTCACAACAACAAAACTACGCATTTCTTTTCTGGATAGATTCCATTGCGTCACCTGTGCTTCACCTACATACGTTCGGGCTCAAGACCCAGAGACAACATCGCCGGGCATCCCTCTCGAGTGTTTTCGCGAAGAGTTCCTGATGGGTACCCTGGATCACGGTCTTCAACAGCATCCCCCGATCTTTCTTTTCTTTCAAGGGTTCGCGATGGGAAGCCACTTCCCTGTGGGATTTGAGAAAACTCGAAAAGGAAAAAAAAAAAAAAAAAAAAGAACGGTTGATCGAGGGGTTTGGGTCTTCCCAGCTGTCCCGTCTTGCTTGCGCGTTCTTATTTTCGGCTTTCGTAGCAAGGATTCTCGGCTGAAGTGGGAACCTTCACGATTAAAAGCCCCGGCAGCAGTGGCTAGCACAATCATCTTTCGCTTGACGAGTGTTACCTTGCAGGTGGAGAATTCAGTGTTCCCAATCGCATGTTCGAAGTGGTCGTGAAAACGCGGTCGTGGAAGCGCGGCAGCGGTTGGTTTTTAGCTGGTCTACCCGCCTCGCTGTTGGAATTGGAAAGTGGTGGTGGTACATCGTGGTGGGCTCTTCGATGGGGCAACTCGTCAGCATTTGCATGGCACCACCCAGAATACCGTGCTGGAAACCCAATATCTGTTTCCGGGCTGCCTTCCCAGAGCCCGATGTACCACCCCTGTTGCACAGTGCTCCCACTAGGAAAAAACCGGAGGAATTCCTCAAAAAAAAAAGGTGCTGAAAAATGCCCCGGAGGAATTCCTCCGGGGGGACCAGGTGGATAATTCAGTGTGGCCAGGCCATCCACCCAATCGCATGTTCGAACAACAACCCCGTCCGCTCTGCCCTGTGGCTGACCGTCTCGACGAGCTTGTGTTCAGCGCAAGCGCCAAGCCCCAAGGTGCGCCACGCCTTGATGCTTTAGTTTGGGAAATCGGTAGCCACTTGACCCGTAGGCCCGTGGCTCTGCAGTACCGCCGAACACGTGAAGCTTGGCTCCCGTGTAGCAGGCTTTCCCTGGTGCCTAAAGTGTGTGCAAATGTTTACATCCGTTTTTCACCACCCGACTCCCAGCCCCCGGAGACCTCTAAGCCACCCGTTTAACTTCCGGTTAAACCGCTGCCATCGTTCTTTTTCGTATCAATAATCGAATTGTATGAGCGAAAGAGAGCGCTGGCAGCGTGTTGGGGGGGGAGAAGAGTACCTACACTATCACGCTCACTCCGGACAAACAAATACTGTCTCGAAGGAAGCGGAAGTTAGTTGTCGCAAAACAAGAAAGAAAAGGCACCCTCTCAAAAAAAAAAGGCAGCAGCAGCAGCAGCAGCAGCAGCAGCAGCAGCAGCAGCAGCAGCAGCAGCAGCAGCAGCAGCAGCAGCAGCAGCAGCAGCAGCAGCAGCAGCAGCAGCAGCAGCAGCAGCAGCGGCGGCGGGGGCGGCAGCAGCAGGAGCAACAGCAGCAGCAGCGTCGCGAGCGGCGGCGGAGGCGGCGGCGGCGCCCCGGAAGGCGGAGGGCGGAGGCGCCCCCGGCGGACCGCAGGCCCCGGCAGCGCAGGGACCACCGCCCCTCCCCCCCCCGAATGACGAACAACCACAGGAGGGAAGACACGGGGTGGATCCTCTTCGACGACCTGCACGTCACCTCTGTCGACGACATTCCGTGGGGTGACGTTTACCTCGCGGCCTTTGTCCGGATCCCCCGGAATGCCCACGACATGACTGTCCGTGCCCCGTCACCCTCCATGGTGCTTCCCACTCAGGATCGGCTACCCGACTTGCCTGCACCCCCAGGTTCAGCCGGTAATTTGATGAGCCGGCAGTCGGAAGGATCACCTGACTCCTTCTGCCCCTTTGGTAATTCGCCACCCTGCCCGCCCTTGCCGGACTCCCAATGTCTGACACCGCATGGTCAGTTGTTTGAACAGCAGTTAACAGGTTCCCCGGTGCTGCGATGTCAACACTGCTCCGTCGAATGCACGAAGGATGGCCAGACGTTCCAAGGTCTGAGGGGACTCCGCGCGCATGAGAGACGTTGCCACCTCGCGGGTGTGAGATTCTGATCCGCGTCGTTTGAGCCTCATCGGATTCTTGATTGCTGGCTGGTCTATATTTCACTCCGCACCCGTTTACCCTGACTAACGGGAAAAACTCGAAGTGTCTGTACGAGTGAACGCACACTAACATGAGAGGATGAAGGCACGTATATGCCGCCTGGCCCTGTGCTAGGCGTAGTTTGAGGTTGTACTTATTTCCGAACAACCTACCACGAGCTTATCCACCCACACCCCCATTTTTCCCCTTTCTTTTTATTTACTTTTTCCCGCCCGATGTCGCTGATGACTAACGGACCGTCGGACCCGTCCCAACGGGGGTGCTTATGGAAGCTGCAATGAAGGCTTAGACCGGTACGGGCTACATGGCAACCCCTGCTCAACATGTAGAACGTGGGGGGCCCTTGATCACATTCATTACGGGTGTGGTCGTGGTGTCGGTCGCAATAGTCGCTTTGCTAGCCAAAGAGAGAGATAGAGAGAAAAAGAGCGCCAGAGAGAAAAGAAAAGATAACGTTATCTTCCGGAAAAGAAGGGTTACGCGAACCCCCGAAAAAATAATTACCCCCCCAAAAAAAATATACAGAAAAAAATAAAAATACAAACCGACGGTGACCCCCAAAACCTTTTTCAACCTTTCCAACACCCTTCAAGCTAAACCATTATACAACGACCCCCCCCCGAATGACGAACAACCACAGGAGGGGGGGCAGGGAGAACAGGGAGATGAGGGACGAGCGCCCGGCGCCCAAGCTGCCCCTCGGGGGCAGGTGCAAGGGGAAGTGATGCCGATCACTGGGGGGGTAGAGCCGATCCCCCGAGTCCCCCCCCTCACCACCCACCCGGGTCACGTGCGAGCTGTAGCGGGCCAGCCGTCACGACCGACCACACGCATGCCGGACCAAGGGCACCCGGCATGCACACCACCACCACCAACACACACACCCAGGGGGGCGGAGGGGTTCGGCTCTACCACCCTTTTGCTAGGCAGAGCGACTTCCTGCACCGGCCTTCGGGGGTCAGGGAGGGAAGTCCAGCGGTGCCCCCTAGGCATACATCCGATCCGACTCGTATGCGAGAATGATTCTCGCATTCTCGCATGAAATTCTCGCATATTCTCGCATGCGAGAATGATACGAGTGAAATACGAGAATGTGTAAACCACTCAAGAACCATGTATTTGACCCGTATTCGAGGCTCCGACAGCAATACCAGCAAAAGAACGAAATAAGGCTATGCCAACTGCAGCTTTGTAGCTGGCATTGTGTCCTGCTTTCAAGACAAGGACACCTCAACACACTATGTTGTCAACAACAACTCTGGTTGCTCCATGGTATTGCTTTCAATGCTTGAATAATGGTCGAAACCATGCTTCACAACAAGTGCTCCGTCCACCGCCGTGCCTGCAACTTCTCCGCTGCAGCTTCTTGTGTTTTCTTCTACGATTTCCTCTGCCACAGCTCGTTTCGTGAAGCTGGCGGGTACCATTCAGTTGCCGCTGACTTAGGAGGCACCGGCTTTTTGAATATTGGCCTCGGGGCCGTTTGCAGGTGCATTATTAGGTTGCAGGCTCTCTGGATGGCAACGGTCCGCAGGTACGTCCGCGAGCCCTTGGCATCTAGCGAGCCCAGCGACAGCGAGTCAAGGAGACCTAATCCTCAAATAACGCTAAAAGCACAAGCAAATTCGGTTCCCGAGTTCATAAACAGCTTGAAAGCCTGTTTCCACGAACACACAAAACGAACTGTGGCAGTGAAGGCAGAGGAGGAAAGGAAAGTTCACTACACAGAGAAAGCAGCAGCTTGAGAAGTTCGGAGGCCCAGTGGCGGCAAAATATGCCGCGGAAGCCTCGGAGATGACCTAAAACGTTGATTCCTGCCGGTTTCTCATATGTTCAAGCATGCTGTACTGTGAGTTATCTCATTCTCGCATATTCTCGCACGTGCGAGAATATGCGAGAATCATGCGAGAATTGCGAGAATATGCGAGAATTTTGCGAGAATCGGGGCCGCGACCCCCCAATACGAGAATATGCGAGAATACGAGTCGTATCGGATGTATGCCTAGGGGGGGCTCACCAGCGGCGGCCGGACAGACGGCAGGGCCCGCAGCAGCGCCGGAGGAGCGCATTCTCTGTGTCCCTGGGGAGGGTGGCTCCCTCCTTGGGGACACGGAGGGTGCGCCGGGGCGGACGCCCCCGGAGAAGCAAGCAGCCGTCCCGGAAGACGAGGAGATGCCGGCCTCGGACGGCGCGCAGGCTGACGTCGAGCGACCGAAGGCGACGCGACGGGAAGGCGAAGTCCCCCCCTCAACGGCAACACCCCCAGTGCCACCCGCACCCCCCAAAGAAACAGTAGCACCCCAGCCCCCCCAGCACGCCGCGGCCGGAACGGCAGCGGGAGTGCGGGTGGCTCCCCTGCGCCCAAGGCAGGCTGGAAAGGCGAACCCCAAGAGGGGACCGAGTCAAGTGGACTCGAGGGCGGGTACTGGGGCAACAGGGAGCGGGATCCGAGGCCCCTCACAGCACCCCCCAATCCAACACGACACCAACATGCAGGTCGAGGAGGCAGAGGCGACGAGGAAGGACATCCTCAAGCCACTCGAAGCAGGCAGGGCGGGCACGGCGTCGTCGCGCGACGGCTGGCGATGCGCACCCCCGAGGGCAACCCCGTCCGAGCCGTACAGGCAGAGACCGCGGTCGATGGGGACCAAGCGGGACCCGTTGGGGGTCGAGGATGGGCCATCCTCGTCGGTCGTGCCGCCGCTGCCACCGGCCGGTCCAACCCCAAAGCCGCAGGTCCGCAAGGGGGAGACCGCCCCGGCCACCTCGAAGCCCCTGGATCCCCCCGGAAAAGGTCGACCCCCACCAAAAAAGCAAGGGCTACCAAAAGGCCCCAATCCACACACACAGGCGCTCAAGCTGCAGGCAGCCGCGAAAACCCCCCAGCCCCCCGAAAAACGCCAACCACCAACAAACCCACAGGCACCCCCCCAAAAACGAGAGCTCCCCCCCCCGAAAAACGCCTCAGCATCCGAAACAAACCCACAGGCACCCCCCCAAAAACGAGAGCTCCCCCCCCCGAAAAACGCCTCAGCACCCGAAACAAACCCGCAGGCACCCCCCCAAAAACGAGAGCCACCCCCCCCGAAAAACGCACCTGCATCCGAAACAAACCCACAGGCACCCCCCCAAAAACGAGAGCTCCCCCCCCCGAAAAACGCCTCAGCACCCGAAACAAACCCGCAGGCACCTCCCCCAAAACGAGAGCCACTCCCCCCGAAAAACGCACCAGCACCAGAAACAAACCCGCAGGCACTCAAGAGAAAAGACCCCCCGGTGGGACTGAGCAACCCACAACTCTTGAAAAAACCGCGCCCCCCGGGGGACGACCAGCCACCACCGCCCCCCCCGAAAAAGGCTCCCTCCCCCCCAGAAATAATAATAATCGCCGCCCATCAGCCACCGCCCCGGCTGAAGCGAAAAGACCCCCCCTGCTCCATACTCCTGGGTGAGAAATACTGCCCCAAAAAAGCCCGCCTTCAGGACCCCAGCCTGAGCAAGAGCGCCCAAAACACCCAGGTGCAGCAGCAACCTCACCCGAGGCACTCTCCCAGACCGGTCGCAAGCCGGTCGCTTGTGGAGGGTGTCTCCCCGAGTGAGTTGAGCGGCGTGATCGTACCCTTGCCACAGTCTGCCGGTTCAACCGGACTCGCCCAGACTGGACGATCACCAGGTACCCCAACGACCGTAGAAAAACGGAATTGGGGACCGCCAAGCCGCGCCACAGCGAGCGCAGGGGTTCCGACGCAAGATCCGGCTAGCCACCGGGCACCCCTGCGGCAGACAGCGCAAGGACTGGCCAAGTCCCGCGTGGAGAGTGGCCCCTCCATCGCGCCGCGTACACGGTGAGAACCGTGGGTAGCACCCTCTGCATCTCTCGAATCTCTGAGTTTTGAGTTTTAGTGGGTAAGTCCCGACGGAAAAACGGACAGTCCCACACTCACAAGTTTGGTCCGGCTTGTGGCCGTGCGTCACGCATTTCTCCCCTCAGTCAGGGATTTATACGCCGGTCTAGATGGGCGGGTCACCCGTCCATCCTCAAAAAAAAAAAAAAAAAAAAAACCCACGGGCTGGCGGGTGTGGGTAGGCTACCACAGCAGTCATAGGGGGTCATGGGGGGGCCCATAGGGGGTCCATAGGGGGGTCATGGGGGGGTCCATAGGGGGTCCCAGGGGGGTCATAGGGGGGGGGGGGTCATGGAGGCGAGCAAGCGGCCCAACCCGGCGAGACACAGCCGAACTTCCAACCGCAGTGGTGGATTCTATCACGCCCAACTCAGGATGGGGCCGGGACAATGCCGGGGAAAAGGAAGGACATGCTAGGGCAACATACGTTGTTCATGCACAGTGATCCACGCTAGTGCGGTGTGCACAGTGACACGATAGCGCATGGTGGTGCATAGTGATCCACAGTGGAGGACAGTGGTGGCACTAATTTTCGGGCCCTCAACGACTTTGCAGGGCTGGCTGGGGTGGCTGGACAGGCTGGACCACCACTGGGGGGGGGGGGTCTGGGGGGTCGACAAACACGTGCTCGGCACCCCGGTGCAAAAGACGGGTACCCGTCCATCTACATGGACTATTGCTCTAGGCCGAAATCCCCTTATAAATCCCTGCCCTCAGTTACCAAAAAAAAAAAAAAAAAGTCTTCAGACATCAGAACGACGTATATCGTCGACCGCACAAAAAAAGAGAGCGAAAGAGAAAATAAATAGCCGAAGGGCGCCCATCATCTTGGACCCAAGCAATCTCTGGACGGGGGAGACTCTGCCTGAAGGAATCAACCACCCCCGGGTGGGCTAGTCTGACACAAGTTGTCAACAGGAAAAAAAAGAAAAAAAGAAAAAATGGGCACCCCGCCCCTGTTCCTGTACGGGAGCCTGCAGTCGGAGGAGGTGCTCAAGGCCTTTCTGCAGCGCGTGCCGAGCTATTCGTACGCGCTGCTCGACGGCTTCCACCGCTATGAAGCCAGCGGGCGGCCGTACCCGGGGCTGCGGCCCCTGGCCGGGGCCCGCGTCGTCGGCATCCTGCTCGACGACCTCACCCCCGGCGAAATGGAACTCCTCGACTGGTTCGAAGGATCCGACTACACCCGGCAAACCCTCACCGTCCACCGCAGCAGCGCCGCAGCCATCTTTGGGACGCCGCCGCCAAGCGACGCAGAGCATCGGTTCTCGTTCTCGGAAGCAGTCGAGGCGCACGTCTACGTGTGGGCCTCGGAAGAAGACGTCGCGAACGGGGTTCTCAGCGGGTCGTGGGACTACCACGCGAAGCTGGTGCCTGTCATGGAGGCGTACGTCGACAACTGTCGGAAGCTTGCTGTTCAATACAAAGAAGAAGGACCTGCCCGCATGGCTCAGAACCTTGTCACCGAAAGTAGCTGAGTCTTGTACGGACAAAACAAGGTAGTACAAGGTGAAGCTTGTGCCTGTCATGGAGGCGTACGTCGACAAAACTGTCGTAAGCTTGCTGTTCAATACAAGAAGAAGAACCTTCCCGCATGGCTCAGAATCTTCTCACGAAAGTGGCTGAGTCTTGTATGGACAAGACAGGTCAACTACTGAACTACGGTGCAGTGTGTCGTGGTCCCACCACGTGAAGCTTGTGCCTGTCATGGAGGCGTACGTCGACAAAACTGTCGTAAGCTTGCTGCTCAATACGAAGCGGTCGAGACGCACGTCTACGTGTGGGCCTCGGAAGCAGACGTCGCGAACGGGGTTCTCAGCGGGTCGTGGGACTACCACGCGAAGCTGGTGCCTGTCATGGAGGCGTACGTTGACAACTGTCGGAAGCTTGCTGTTCAATACAAAGAAGAAGGACCTGCCCGCATGGCTCACACAGAACCTTCTCACCGAAAGTAGCTGAGTCTTGTATGGACAAAACAAGGTGGATCGGGGTCCTACAAGGTCACACCGCTGTCCTGTCTGCAGGCGCTCAGGTTCCGCGCTGATGATGGTCCGCTTCTATGTGTCCGTGGCTCAAAGGACGAGGGAGTGCGGTGTTGAGCACATATCCATTCCAAGCACGTTCTTGCAATCCCCCTGAAGGTTCTGCCCCGCCGAGCAGCCAAACTAGATCTTCCCCCCTCCCGACCGAAACGCAGCGACGTGTCAGTGGCCATGCGCCTTCTCCGACCCTCGTCTCTCTCCCTGTTGTTTTCCCACTTGTCCTTCCGAGAGAGGTCAGCCGCAACTGTCAGCCGGCCCATCTCCGCCTGATAGACCGAATACAGCTCCAGGCAATTCTATGCAGCTCTAGTGGATAGGAATGGTTTGGGTTAGTTTGGGTTAGATTGCAAAGATTCTGTGGCGATAAATGTCTGCATCGCCGGCGTCGCGGTTATCTCTTCGTACGTGATGTATCATGCTTTCGCCTCTTCCGCTCGTCTTGATCGTCGCGTTCAGGCGCGCGTTTGGTGCTTCGCTTCTCCTTCAACTGCCCGTCCAGGTTCATCGGTTGCGCGTCGACAGTTGCATCCTTACGGCGCTTGGGTGATGGCCGTGTTGTCTTCTGTTGAGTGACGAGGCTGATCGTCGATTCTTTGCCTTCGCTCTCGAGACCGGGTTTCGCACTTCGTCCTCAGCTGCTTTCGGAAGTACCCTGGTAGGCCGAAGAATACAGCTCTAGGCAGTTCTATGCAGCTCTGATGGATAGGGCCTGATAGACCGTGGCGGGCCGTGATTCACTGTGATAACAGCAGCAGGCAGTTCGATTCCAGGAGATAGGGATGGACGGACATAAACTGCAGCAGCAGCTGCTGGTCGATACAGACGTCCCGATGTATGCGTAAGGAAGGAACCCCACTCGCACTAACGCACCAATACTGTTCTGGGTAAATAGAAGTGGGAAAACGATCAATCGGCCGACACAAACAAAACGAAGCGCCTTTCTGTTGTTGTATAGCGGTGCTTAAGCCGCTTTGTAGGCAATGCTTTAGGAGGCTGCCAGTTGCGCAATAGCAAAGGAAGTACGTGTGCCGTAGCACACGAAACACAGGCTGGTCTGAACATCAAACTAGGACTTTCCAGGTCGAAAGAAGTCGGGTTGCTGGAAAAGGCTCTGCCACGCACCCGCGCTGCTCCACGTGTACGAGAAGGCGAATACCCCCTGGATTCACCATTCCTGCCGAACCTTGCTAAATTTGCTTCAACATTGCTTGAGCAAATTCAAGCAAATTGAAGCAAAATTAAGCGAATTTAAGCAAATCTGAAGCAAATCGACTTTGCTTTTTTCGGGGGTCACCAACTTTGCTTTAAAAAAAAAATTGCTTTGCTTGCCAACTATGATCAAAGTAACTTTCCAGGTCGAAATAAGTCGGTTGCTGGAAAACACACACCACACATACACACGCGCACAAGCACGCGCAAAAAAAAAAGAAGAGAAGAAAGGTCTTCGCGATGAACCGCGCGATAACACTGGAGGAGCAGCTACCCCACGTGGGGAGCCAGTTCTCGGTGCAGTCGCGGCAGGGGAGCGACCGGATGATCCAGATGAGCACCATCGAGAAGGCGCTCACGATGAACCTGGACGCCACGAAGTACGGCGTCTTCTGCGAGATCGGCGCCGGGCAGGAGGTCGTCCGGCACTTTTTCCTCGCAGGCGGCGCCAGCGGCACGATCGCGAAGTCGATGAGCGCGTACGACAAAGACGTTTCGGACGCCATCTACGGACAGGAGACCAACAAGCGCTACGTCACGAGGGGCCGGCTCGAGAAAATGCTGTCGAGGGAATACGACCTGCTCGTCGACAGGATGCCGCAGTCCAGAGCGTCTAAAACGCAGTATTTCGTCTTCGCCGACACCGTCGCAGCGATGAGTTACAGCGGCAAAGGAGAGTGCCACGGCTGGCTGGGCGTCCGCGCTCAGCTCTATCCCAACGCCGAGCCGTCGCAAATCCTCATCCACGTCCGCATGCTCGACTCGCTGAACAAGCAGCAAGCCGAAGCCCTCGGCATCCTTGGGGTCAACCTGCTGTACTCCACCTTCTACCTCAAGCGCCAGCCGCTGAAAATCCTGGAGGCCCTCCTCGACAACGTCGGCAGGGAGCGTCTCGAAATCGACCAGTGCCACCTCTCCGGTGCCTACTTCGACGTCGACCCGAGACTGATCGCTCTGCACCTCATCACGAAAGGCTTAACCCACGCTGGTATGGCTCGTCTTCCCGCTTGAGAACTGCGTGCTACTGGTGGTAGCTCTCTCTACTCATACGTCGGTCTTTGGATTCTAATAACAGTCCCAACCCTAACCCCGGTGAGGGGCTAGCATACTCCCCTCGGTCTCCGGATTCTACTAGCAATCCTAACCCACCCAATGATGATCTGATGAGGTAACCCAAACTTATCCGTTTCGGGATTCTAGTAGCAGTTGTAACCGTAATACTGATTAGGCTACGGTCTCGCGATTCTAATATCAATCCTAATCCCAATAACTGATGATCTGATGAGGTAACATACTCCCCTCCGTCTCGCGATTCTAATATCAATCCTAATCCCAATAACTGATGATCTGATGAGGTAACATACTCCCCTCCGTCACGCGATTCTAATATCAATCCTAATCCCTATACTAATGATCTGATACTCCCCGCAGAACTGCGCGCTACTGGTGGTAGCTCTCTCTACTCAACGTCGGTCTTTGGATTCTAATAACAGTCCCAACCCTAACCCCGGTGAGGGGCTAGCATACTCCCCTCGGTCTCCGGATTCTACTAGCAATCCTAACCCACCCAATGATGATCTGATGAGGTAACCCAAACTTATCCGTTTCGGGATTCTAGTAGCAGTTGTAACCGTAATACTGATTAAGCTACGGTCTCGCGATTCTAATATCAATCCTAATCCCAATATTGATGATCTGATGAGGTAACATACTCCCCTCCGTCTCGCGATTCTAATATCAATCCTAATCCCAATATTGATGATCTGATGAGGTAACATACTCCCCTCCGTCTCGCGATTCTAATATCAGTCCTGATCCCTATACTAATGATCTGATACTCCCCGCAGAACTGCGCGCTACTGGTGGTAGCTCTCTACGCATACGTCGGTCTTTGGGTTCTAACAACAATCCTAACGTTAACACTGATGAGATAATATACTCCCCTCGGTCTCCGGATTCTACTAGCAATCCTAACCCATCCAATGATGAAATGATGAGGTAACCTAAACTCCCCCGTTTCGGGATTCTAGTAGTAGTCCGAACCGTAGGTTATTTATGCACTACGGTCTCGCGATTCTAATAGCAATCCTAAACCCAATACTGATGATCTGAGGGAACATACCTCCTTCGTCTCCGGATTCTAATAACAACCCTAGCCCATCCAATGAAGAGGAAACCTACACTCCCCCGTTTTGGGATTCTAGCAGCAGAATGCAAAGAATCTGTGGCGATAATCTGCATCGCCGACGGCGCTGTTATCTCTTCGCACGTGATGTGTCATGCTTTCGCCTCTTTAGCTCGTCTTGATCGTCGCGCTCAGGCGCGCGTTTGGTGCTTCGCTTCTTCTTCGATTGCTCGTCGAGGTTCATCGGTTGTGCGTCGACTTCTGCTTCTGCTCGGCGCCTGGGCGATGGTCGACGCGTCCTTTGCACCTTTTCGGTCAACATAATCGAGCGTAATCGAATGAAAGTGAAATTAGGAGTGCCGCACCAGTCATTCCGATGCGTCTTATTGCACCCCTCGCTGCCAGGCTTCGTCCCCATTTCTTCTCCTTTTACTGCCTCCTGCACCCGCTACTTTCCCCCTGCTGATGCTTCTGAAAGCACTCCGTCCATTCTCTCTCGAACGAGGACAAAAGCGGCGAAGTGAAAAAATGATAATACTCTCCTCCTCGCCCGTCTCGCTGCTCCGTACTCGCTGCTCTCGTCCTTGCTGCTGCGTGATGCCAGATTGATGGTGCGTAACAAACGTAGAACGGTCATGCAGAGATTCTCGTGTGTATGCCACGAACTTAACGTCGACCCCGAGTTCGGCCGCGATAGCGCGCCACTCGACGAGCTTGAGGGTTGCCAGATGTTCTGCTGTGACCTTTTTCGGCATCTTTACGTGAGGCAAGGGTGGGTGGGCAAGCGAGGGTAAAATTACGGTGTTCTTCTCGGGAGCGACGGGGTAATAACCTTCGTAGTTCTCGTCGGAATAGTATCAAATTTAATCTTCTAAGATCTTCGATCTTATACGACAAATAAAACCATGATCGAACATGTTCGAGCCTGATCGAGCGTAATCGCCGCCAAAAAGCCAAAAAGGGAGATTTGGGGGTGCTGGTGTACTATAGCTCAGTTAGGGTTGTTATTAGAATCCGGAGACGAAGGGGGGTATGTTGCCTCAGATCATCAGTATTGGGACTGGGATTGCTATTAGAATCGCGAGACCGTAGTGCATCGAATACCTAATCAGTATTACGGTTAGGACTAACCCAAACGATTATGTTCGATTACAGTCGATCACAGACGATCAGCCCGATCAGGCTCGATTATGTCGATTACTCTCATAGTGATATAGCTCACTATTTTATCCAATGGTAAGGTAACCTAAACTCCCCCGTCTCGGCGGTCTTTGGATTCGAATAGCAATCCTAACCCTGGTGAGGTAACATACTTCCCTCCGTCTCCGGAAGCTAGCAGTCCTAACCGTAATACCGATTAGGTAATCTATGTACTACCGTCTCGCGATATTCAATTGCAATCCTAATCTCAACTGATGATCTGATGAGGTAACATCTTCCCCCCTCCGTCTCGGGATTCTAATACCCAATCCCACCTCATACAGTGATGAGAGAACCTTCACTTCGGGGGAGAGGACTCTTACTATAGCGGACTTTTTCCCACGAAAATGGGGGGGGGGAGGGATCTACCCACCCCAGGCCCGAAAAACGTCTCTATACGCTGGATTACAGCTGCACCATCGTCGATACCGGCTCCTGATTACTCGCGGCGGCACCTGCCGAGCTGCCACGACTTGTTCGACGCACTTTCCAAAAAGTTCCTAATCCTCGTTTTTTTTTGCAATTTGTACCTATCCATTTCCCAAAGAATTCCTGAGTCCAAAATTCTGTTTTCCAGGCAAATCCCCTGGGAAACAGACTCAGAGATTTTCGGAAAACTTGCACCAAGAGAATCTTGGTGCAAGTTCCGAGCTAGCGGACAATAGCGGACGCAGTTTTCGAGCTAGCGGACGATAGCGGACGCAGTTCCCGAGCTAGCGGACGATAGCGGACGATAGCGGACGCAGCTCCCGAGCTAGCGGACGATAGCGGACGCAGTTCCCGAGCTAGCGGACGATAGCGGACGCAGTTTCCAAGCTAGCGGACGATAGCGGACGCAGTTTCCGAGCTAGCGGACGATAGCGGACGCAGTTTCCAAGCTAGCGGACGCAGTTTCCGAGCTAGCGGACGATAGCGGACGCAGTTTCCAAGCTAGCGGACGCAGTTTCCGAGCTAGCGGACGATAGCGGACGCAGTTCCCGAGCTAGCGGACGATAGCGGACGCAGTTCCCGAGCTAGCGGACGCAGTTTCCGAGCTAGCGGACGATAGCGGACGCAGTTCCCGAGCTAGCGGACGATAGCGGACGCAGTTCCCGAGCTAGCGGACGATAGCGGACGATAGCGGACGCAGCTCCCGAGCTAGCGGACGATAGCGGACGCAGTTCCCGAGCTAGCGGACGATAGCGGACGCAGTTCCCGAGCTAGCGGACGATAGCGGACGCAGTTTCCAAGCTAGCGGACGATAGCGGACGCAGTTTCCGAGCTAGCGGACGATAGCGGACGCAGTTTCCAAGCTAGCGGACGCAGTTTCTGCACTTCAGTGAGGGAATACTGCCAAGGTTTTCGTAAGTTATAAACCATCATTTCCATTCTTCTTCTTCACCTTCACAAACAAAAGGAAGGGGGGACGTGGAGAGGGTGGCTGTTGCTTTGCTTGACCTGGTCACCTGGTCAGGTCAACTTTCTTCCACTACGCGTCGTCAGTTACCGCTTTACTACGAGATGTTTTCACGTTTTCCCTTTGACAGTATTTTCCCCGAGAGAAACGCAACGAGAACGAAGGCCCGAATTCCCGAGCTAGCGGACGATAGCGGACGCAGTTTCCAAGCTAGCGGACGCAGTTTCCGAGCTAGCGGACGATAGCGGACGCAGTTCCCGAGCTAGCGGACGATAGCGGACGCAGTTCCCGAGCTAGCGGACGATAGCGGACGCAGTTCCCGAGCTAGCGGACGATAGCGGACGCAGTTCCCGAGCTAGCGGACGATAGCGGACGCAGTTCCCGAGCTAGCGGACGATAGCGGACGCAGTTTCCAAGCTAGCGGACGATAGCGGACGCAGTTTCCGAGCTAGCGGACGATAGCGGACGCAGTTTCCAAGCTAGCGGACGCAGTTTCCGAGCTAGCGGACGATAGCGGACGCAGTTTCCAAGCTAGCGGACGCAGTTTCCGAGCTAGCGGACGATAGCGGACGCAGTTCCCGAGCTAGCGGACGATAGCGGACGCAGTTCCCGAGCTAGCGGACGCAGTTTCCGAGCTAGCGGACGATAGCGGACGCAGTTCCCGAGCTAGCGGACGATAGCGGACGCAGTTCCCGAGCTAGCGGACGATAGCGGACGCAGTTCCCGAGCTAGCGGACGATAGCGGACGCAGTTCCCAAGCTAGCGGACGACAGCGGACGCAGTTCCCGAGCTAGCGGACGATAGCGGACGCAGTGCCCGAGCTAGCGGACGCAGTTTCCGAGCTAGCGGACGATAGCGGACGCAGTTCCCGAGCTAGCGGACGATAGCGGACGCAGTTCCCGAGCTAGCGGACGATAGCGGACGCAGTTCCCAAGCTAGCGGACGACAGCGGACGCAGTTCCCGAGCTAGCGGACGATAGCGGACGCAGTTCCCGAGCTAGCGGACGATAGCGGACGCAGTTTCCAAGCTAGCGGACGATAGCGGACGCAGTTTCCGAGCTAGCGGACGATAGCGGACGCAGTTTCCGAGCTAGCGGACGATAGCGAATCTTTCATCGGCAGCTACGAGCAGGGATAAAAAGGGGGAAACAATGGAGAACAATGCGCTTCATGTCAGATCGTTTTGGGAATCACAATAATGAGCAAGAGAAAGAGAGAGGGAGCGAGGGAAATACTTGCAGGAGCGTTGGGCGCGCTCTTCATCCATCGTACCGATAGGGCGCACCCGAGGAAACGCATACGCTCCAGGCCCTGCACGACGGCCCTGTTCAACACGGGATCTCGCACACACGACCCCCTCCGTGCCACACCCTTCACGGTAGTGTTGTCCACCACAACATCTACCCGCCCACCGGCCACCGACTCCGGTATGGCCAGCACGACCTTTTCAAACGCCATCGCCTCAAGCACATTAATGTGCAACCGACGCTCTTGCTCGGTCCATGGAGCACCGAGAATGGTTACTTCGGATGTGCGGACGTCGACAAGTACACCACCCCACCCAAGCAAACTCGCGTCTACAAAAGCCGTGAAAGAAGGCCTGCCAGCATCACTTGGCATCCGCCGGGGGCGGAGAACTGCGCTGATCCAATCAACCAACGTTGCACGAACACACGGTGAAAGCACCACGGTATCCGAGACAGCCCGTGTCCCCCTGTTGAGCGAGTTGGTCACACGCCGCAAGAACTTCAGAGCAAACCAGTACGCCCCGGGGAAAACGCCGGCGACCGCGCACGCATGCAACAACCTTCCACCGAGAGATTCCAACTCGTGGGCTTCAAGCGGCCGAGATAGCTCAGCTCGCGTTTTCTCTAACCTCTTCACTAGCTTTTCCGACAGCGCCACCTCCCCACAGCCGTGGTTCCAGGACACTCCCAGAAACTCGTATGTCTGCACGGCCGTGCGCGTATCCTGCTCCTTCCAAGTCAGCACACAATCCGACGCTGTCCTCTCCAGTCGCGCCGTCGCCGCCGTCACCTCCGATCGCGACCCGGCGTAGCGGATGTTGTCGATCCAGATGTCGACAACCACCGCCCGCTCCGCGAACTCCGGACGAACAAACGATGGGTGGCCTGCAGCTGTGGCTGCGAGCGTGTGCATCAGCTCGGGTGCACACGTATGGCCCATCGGCAACCGTGTCAGCTCCCACCAGTCGCCACCGTCGTCCACAAAACGAAACAAGTGCCGAGACTCCTTTGGAATCTCGACCGCGTAAAAACCCGTGCGAAAGTCACGGGTTGACGCGCACTCCTCACGCACCACTCCGAGATACTTCGAGATGTGCTGCAGCGGGACATCCGCCTGATATCCCGCCTCCTCCGCCAATCGGTTCCCCTCCTTCGTCCACAGGATAAACCGCTGGCGAAAACCGCCGTCCTTCTCCTCCAAGACCGTGAAAGGAACGCAATGCAGAGGTCCTGGCCCTGCCGCCGCGACTGCGATTCCGTGCTCAAGGAGCGACCGGGCGTGTTTCCGCTCAAAACCTGAAGCCTTCACTGCGGCCGACTCCGCGGCCCCGACGGACGGTGAGAAAGCCATCTGCCACGTCTCGTCAAATCGCCGACGCACCGCCAAGGACATGCGCGCCCGAAGCCTCGCCACATCCATCGGCGACACCGACGAGACGTGCAACGGCGACGCACGCTCCTCGTCCGTCCGAGGCAGACGCGTCGACTTCCCCCGACGAGTGATGCTGTGATTCGTCGAGCGGAGAAACTCTGCAACGGGTGTCATTACAGATGGCGCGTGACCTCCCCGGTCCGCAAAGCCCTCGCCAGGGCTACCAGATCTCCGCCGTACCGCAACGTCGTGTCGGAGAACTTGTCTGCGCCGCCGCCTTCTTTCTCCTCGTGCTTTGTGAGGCGGTCCACCAGCGCCGCCGGGACCACCGCTTCTCCGCTGGCCAGCTTCTGAAAGATGAACGTTGCCGCACCACGTTTTATCGAATGGGCGCTGAACGCGCTCATCGCTGGCGCTCTCTTCCAAGTTACGTCGAGAGCTTCGGTCGTCATCTCCGTAAGTTTCTCGAACGGGGAGCACTCCTGAAACAGCGTTGCGATCTCGGACGTCAAGTCTCCCTGCACTACTGCAAACCGGGACGGTCTGAACGGGTCCCTCTTCCGAGCCTTCGGGGTCCGGAACCAGTCTATGATGACCTCCTGTGGGGTCACCAGCAGGAACTGCGGGGAGGAGAGGGCGCACACCTCCCCCCAACGGGACGCAGTCTTCCAAGCCACAAGCGCCGCCAGACAAACCGAGCTCTCCTGAGCTCGCGCCCACCGCAAAAGCAGCTCCCGAGGTATCGGCTCCGCCTGCGCACACGGGATTGCCGCACCAGCAGCCCGCAAAGCCGACGCCAGCGCCCGCAGCGGGTGGTTGTCCCTGCCCATGTGGCCAAACACCGCCGACAAAGCCTTGGCGTAGGACAGAAGGCCCTGAGGGCGCACCTGGGTGGCTAGAACAAAAAGGCTCGCCGAATCCGCATTGGTCGGCAAGCCACGGGCCACCGTCCATGCATCGAACCGGCGCCACAAATTCTGCCGATCCCGGAGGGTGGTCTCCGCCCACATCTTCGACACCAAGACCCGCAGAAGTTCTTCCGCATCCGCTACCGTCACCGATGCCTCCCCCGCCGTGGCCGTACGGGTCGTGCCTCCAACCCTCGACGCGACGAGACGGCGAACTGTGCGACCGAACACGGTCTCTCCCTCGTGCACCGACGATCCGCGAGAGGCCCCAGAACGCGTTCCTGAGGCCGTCAACTGACTTTTCCACCCTCTTGACCTCGGTATGTACCGGCGAGGGTGGCTCTTTTGCACTGGCGTTTCGTGAACGGGCTGTGGAGGAGCCAGTCAATATCCTCCGCCCCTTCCGTTTCCCTGCTTCGGCCGCGGTCTCCACGTCTGGCGCGGCTGCCTCTCCTTCTGCGTCAGCAGTTTGGCCGCTGCCTTCTCGAGCGGGTCGTCCGACTGGTGTTGCACCTCCCGTAATAAGGCCTTCCGGGAGAGGCCTCTCTCAACGTACATGCGCTGCAAGCGCACGTTGAGGAGGAGCTCGTTCCCCAACCGAAGCAACTCGGCCGAGCGGTCCCAGTTGTCTGTCTGCGCGTTCGCGAGTACAAAACAACGCAGCATCGAAAACGCGCTCACCAACTGGTCCCCACCGGGCATGTGCTGCCGCCCAGCTACATAGGCGGTCTCCAGGTCCCTCACCAGACCCTCCGCGTCGTCCCTCATCGCGTCCCGCCACGCGAACACGTCCGTTGCCTCCGCGGCGAACTTCAACGCGGGGGGGGGAACCGCCACCTCGACAAGCTCCCTGCCGTCGACAGAAGACGGACCCGCTGGCCTCTCTCCACTGGCTACCAGCTCCGTCAGCTGCCTGACGGTCGCCGCCAACGAAGCGACCTCCTTCCGTAGATCCGCGACCGATCCGTCAGCTTCCTCCTCCGGCAGCTGGGGCGGGGTCACTGCTCCGCCATCGGACTCCGTAGCTCCCACTGTCGGAATGGCGGGGGCGCCTTCTTTCCACAAACCCCGGGTCTTCATGACCCGACGAAACAGGCCCTTGTTGACCACTGCCGCCTCAGCCAGGACCATGGCCAACTTCCACGGCTCCCATGCCTTCACCTTTTTTCTTCCCGTCCAACGACACCCCCCCCAACCACCTGGTTCTTGGGTGGCTTGACGACTGCGCAGCAGCATTCCCGCAGTGAGACTGTAAGTATTTACCTCGGCCTAAAAGGTCGAGGTCACCCACCGCCCGCTATAGTCCGCTAGCTTGGAAACTGCGTCCGCTATCGTCCGCTAGCTCGGAAACTGCGTCCGCTATCGTCCGCTAGATCGGAAACTGCGTCCGCTATCGTCCGCTAGCTCGGGAACTGCGTCCGCTATCGTCCGCTAGCTCGGGAACTGCGTCCGCTATCGTCCGCTAGCTCGGAAACTGCGTCCGCATCCGTATGTGAGTGGGTTCACCACCAGAATCTGGGGGGGGGGGAGGGACCGACCCACCTCAGCCAAATTTGCGGGAAAAAATTCCGCGATGGTAATAGTCCTCTCCCCCTTCTCCGTCTCGAATTTTTCATATCAATCCTAACCCTATTACTGACGAGGCAATCTATGCATCCGTCTCGCGATTCATAATAGCTAAAAAAGCAGTCTAAAAAACACAAACAAACACACGCAGTGCTTTTCGACGCCGACGGCAACGTGGCGAATGTGGGTGACGTTCTTTACCGGAAAGACGTGCTCGTCCTGCGGGGGAAGTTCCGGCCCATCACCCGCGTCGCGGCCGACATGAAAATGGCGGCGGCGGAGATGCTGAAGGCAGAGGAGGGCGTCACCGAGCGGTCGATCATCACGCTCGCCGAGATCAGCAACCGGCAGCTGACCACCACCGGGGACAACAAGGAGGTCGACCACCACGACTTCCTCTCCCGCGTCGACGCCGTCTGCTCCCTCGGAATCTCCGTCATCGTGTCGGATTACTTGCGGTTCTTCCGCCTGCGGGAATACCTCGGCCGGTACACGAGAAGAAAGGTGCGGTTTTGTATGTCGGTGTTCAACGTCATTGACCTGTTTCAAGAGTCTTTCTACCAAGGAATGCCCGGCGGCGTGCTTGAGGCGATGGGCCGGCTGTTTTCCGACGACGTCCGCCTCTACATCTACCCGCGCGTCGATCCGGAGAACCCGAGCAAGCTGATCACAGCCGACGGCCTCTTCCTCGAAGGCCCGCAGCAGAAGTCGCTCTCGCACCTGTACAGCTTCCTCAGGCTGCGTGGCAAAGTAGTCCCCGTCGAAGGGTACGACCAAAGCGTCCTGCAGATCGACACCTCGTCTGTCATCGTCGACTTGCAGCGTGGCGGAGAGCAGTGGGAGAAGGTGGTCCCGCCAGAAGTCGTCAAGACCATCAAGCAGAACCAGCTGTTCGGATACAACAAGCTCTGAGAGAGTCCGAAAAGGACTAAGACGACGTGATCGGATCACACCAACCTCTGAGATCCAACAACGAACGTGGCCTCAGGTCGTCATGACCAAGGAAAAAAACAGATCTTCGCGTGTTACGAGCTCTGCGAGAGACATGTTCGTGCGATTTGACCTACTGTATGCGGTCAGGTCACACCGCCGCCAACGTTCCTTTTTAGCTGCAGCAGAAGTGTATGCTCTCGAAACAGTCTTTGTGCCACGGAGAGCCCGGAGGCGAGACGATAGACCGTAGCTGTTTTCCGACGACGTCCGCCTCTACATCTACCCGCGCGTCGATCCGGAGAACCCGAGCAAGCTGATCACAGCCGACGGCCTCTTCCTCGAAGGCCCGCAGCAGAAGTCGCTCTCGCACCTGTACAGCTTCCTCAGGCTGCGTGGCAAAGTAGTCCCCGCCGAAGGGTACGACCAAAGCGTCCTGCAGATCGACACCTCGTCTGTCATCGTCGACTTGCAGCGTGGCGGAGAGCAGTGGGAGAAGGTGGTCCCGCCAGAAGTCGTCAAGACCATCAAGCAGAACCAGCTGTTCGGATACAACAAGCTCTGAGAGAGTCCGAAAAAGACTAAGACGACGTTGATCGGATCACACCAAACATCGACATCTAACAACGAACGTAGCCTCAGGTCGTCAGGACCAATGCATAACAGATCTTCGAGTCACCACAACACTTCGCCGGTCATCGTCGGCTTGCAGCGTGCGGAGAGCAGTCGAAGAAGGTGGTCCCGCCAGAAGTCGTCAGAACCAACCAAGAGAACCAGCTGTTCGGATACAACAAGCTCTGGGAGAGTCCGAAAAAGACTAAGACGGCGTGATCGGATCACACCAAACTCCGACATCTAACAACGAACGTAGCCTCCGGTCGTCAGGACCAATGCAAAAAACAGATCTTCGAGTCACCACAACAGTTCGCCGGTCATCGTCGACTTGCATCGTGCGGAGAGCAGTCGAAGAAGGTGGTCCCGCCAGAAGTCGACAGAACCAACCAAGAACCAGCTGTTCGGGCAGAACACACAACACGCTCTGGGAGAGTCTCAAAAGCCCCTGGAGTTGGAATCTGTTGCAGTAGTAGGTTTGGAACAGCTAGTCAGGCCAAGCTCATTGCAGAGAGAGAGCTTGCCACATCCTCGGGTGAGATGTGCCGCCTGTGTAAGGACACTCAGCTGTTTCACGGGGCCGAAAACCCCGTGCAGCTAACACCGCAGATGAAAACAGAAGTCTTAGAGCCGAGTGCGGGATGGAGAAGCTGACCGCCTCCCACGCTCTATCCGTCCCCCAAAGGATCCCGCCCCACCCACCCTTCGGAGAGGAGTCACAGGACCCAAAAGCAGCGTGTTGGAACTCAAAGCCGACTGGTGAAAGTGACAAGTGGACTATACTTCGATTCAGACGTTACCCACTCAAAGCCCTGAACTTAAACACACACATTACACACACACACACACACACACACACAGGGGGAATTGAGAGGGAACACGAAAGCCAAAAATATACCGAAGACAACAATATAATGGCAGGGTCCGGCGGCCTCCACGCGGCTCCCCCGGTCAATGGTGCGAGCACCAGCCAACAGCCGGACCCAACCCTCCCCACAATCACACTCGTGAGGAGAACGATGTCGCTGTACGACATCAAAGCGCTGCCGGAAGGAACCAGGAGGGAGGCAGCAACGTCCCTCCTGCAGCAGCTCCCTTGGGATGCCGAGGTCGTAGCACTGCCCCGGAATGGGCGTGTATTAGTGGTGCGAGCAGCCGGAGCTCCGCCGGCCACGGAGTTCAAGCTGCGCGAGGGTGGGACGTGCACCATCAGACCGTCACCACCACCCATCAGCCGAGTCCCAGACCCCACCGCGAGGAACAAGCGGGAGAAGTACACCAAGAAAGAGTTCTTGGACTTCTGCGGGCGAGAGGAAGGGGTACGCAGGTGGGAGAGAGGGCTGCAGTTGGAGCGCGAGTGGCGGGAAAAGAAAGGAGAGAGAACAACGGCCGCACCCATCAGGGCGAATACAACGTGGGTAGACGGGAACCAGACGCCCGCGTCAGCTTCGGCGCCGGCGTCGGTCGCAGCGGCACGGGCAGCACCAGAAGCAACGTCAGCACCGGCACCAGCGACGGCAACGGTTCCAGCACCCGGACAGGCAGCTGCGTCGCCACCACGGGCGACACAGCTAGCTCACTTGAAGAAGGAACTTGCCGAGATGGAGCGACGCCTGACCGAAAGAGTGGACCGCCGACTGGAAGAGGCGATCGTACACCACGCAGAAACACTGGGAACAACACAAACTGCGTTCCTTACTGATCTTCAAAAGCTAATCGGCCAGCAACACGAGCAGCAACAGAAGCAACAACAGGAGCAAACGACGCGCCAGCAACGGTGGATGGCCGAGCAGGAGCAGCGTCAGGAACGCCAGCAGCAGTTGCAACATGAGATGCTACAACAATTGGTGCACCTGCAGCGGGAAAGCCGAAGCGAACAGGAGCAGCAACGCGTCCGGGAGCAGGATCTGCAGGGACGACAGGAGCAGCTGGTCACGGCAGAGGAGCAGGAGCGAGGACGGGTGCAACAGGAGCAGCAGGAACAGTGGGATAAGCACGAGCAGCAACACGTCCGGGAGCTGCAGAAACGACAGCAGCGTGACACGAACCAGCCGCGGCCTAAGGTCGCAACGAAGCGGGAGGCATCCCGATCAGCAGAGGGAACGCCAGCCAAGGCAAAGCTGCGCCTGGCGCAGGACTCTGAGGACAGCAGCGAGAGCCCGAGCGTCGTGGATTGGGCAACTGACGGGAGCGACAGTGAGGGCGCACCGCCATCGACCCCATCCTCATGTAGGGGCGGCCGGTGGGAAGTGGGGGACATGGTGGAGGCGCAGCACACAGACGACAGGTGGTACGAAGCCGCCCTCAAGGGGCAGGCGGCAGACGGCACATGGACGGTGGCGTACTCGAACGGCGTCACGCAGGGGGGGCGACTACCGGAGCAAATGCGCCAAAAGATATGACTGCCGGTAACTTTTGCAAAGCTAGCTTCCGGGACCGCCCCCGTAGTATCATCATCGCCCTCATCATCATCACGATCACCATCACCATCACCACCTCCATCATCAACGTCGTCTTCAATTTCATCAGTTTCATCAATCAACATCAGCGGCGACAACAGCTCCAACACCTACGCTACCGGAGGGACGCGTGTTTATGTTTTTGTAAAAACATGGCAAGCTGCCAGGTATAGGCACCCAGCAGAGACCCGTGGTAGAAAGTGCAGTAGAGCATGGATGAGGGGAGGAGGGCCCGGACAGGACCCCCTCCAAGAAATCGAAGAAGCCAACACGTGGCTTCGAGACGCAGCGAGCCGGCTGGGGGCAGTGGTCCTACCGGTTGCACAGGATGGCGCGTGTATGTTCGCGTCGCTAGCTCGGTGCATGAAAGATCGGTCGGCAGCCACGCTGAGACAGCAAGTGGTGGGATGGCTGCGGAACAACGACGAGTACCGTGGGATGTTTTGTCCCGAGGATGAGAGAGACCGTCAAACGTATGACGAATACCTGGACCACATGGAAGAACGGACAACGTACGGGGATCATTGGTGCCTGCAGGCAGCGGCAGAAATCCTCGATGCCGCAATATGGGTCTTGGACGCCGCAGGAAGCAGAAAGTCGATCGCAAGGTACGGCAGAGGAGCAGCTCCCTCCAAAGTCCTAACCGTAACGTACAGGAGGGAACACTACGATATCCTGCTAGTCACGAGCCGGATGCGGGAGAAGCTCCAGCGATCAACAGATGGGGTAGTCCCGATTCCGAGCCAAGAATCTCTAGCAGCACGAACACAACCTGCTCTACCTGCCGACCCCCCAGCGACACCCATGCGGCGAACAGTAAGTATGGTAGCCACGGCGGACAGCGGTGCATTGGTCATTGTCACGATCAACGTCACGTCCCTAGACACCGAAAAGCTACTGGAAGTAGCCCGGCTCGTAGCGGACATCATCGTAGTTCAAGAAACGCGGGTAACGAAACATGAAAAAGCTTACATGTGTTCGCTACTGGCAGCATACGGGTGGGACGTGTACTGGGGAAACGATGTAGAAATGGTGGTAGGAAGGGATGGAAAGACGCAAAGAAAGCCTGGAGGAGTGGCGGTCCTGACAAGGCAGCACCTCACAGCGCAGCGAGTGACCCCAGTGGAAGAATGTGAGAAGAAAATTGTCGCATCGACACGCGTTGTGCAAGTGCCGTGGCCCTGGATTGTGGGAAGACAGCCATGCACATTTTCTCCGTGTATGGGCAGTCTGGTAGCAGCACGCAGGTGCAGCAAGAAAGGGAACAGCTCCTATCGGAGGTGTTAGGCGTTGCAGCGGGGCTGGGACAGGTGCCGGTATTGGTGCTCGGTGACCTCAATTGCACAACAGAGTCGAGTCCGGTGCTAGCGGCAGCATGTCGTTCCGGGAGGTGGGTGGACGTGGCAGCTGCGTACGCTGGAGGACGTGGTGAAATACCGCCGAACACATGCTGGGCACCGAACGCGTTAGAAGGAAGTCGGATTGACTTATGCCTCGCAAACTCATGTGCAGCACCGGCCGTTGACACGGTAATGACAGTTGCGAGAGAGAGCAGCAAGTTCCACACGCACTCGCCGCTGTACGTAAATCTCCGCCAGCAGGCATTCCGGGAACAGAGCAGCCGCGCCATACTCCCGGCCGCTTTCCCGCGAGAAAGACCTAAGTTGAAGCAGAACGAGAGAGACGACCTCGAGGCACTGGCCAAGAGAGCAAAGGAAACGCGATGGGGGACACACAGTCTAAAACAGCTATCGCAGTGTGCCGAACAATACTTAGTGAAGTTGCACGGCAAAGATCTAGTATTGCCTACGGGGATGTACACGGGACGAGGAGGACGAGTAGTCACTGACTCCCGGCTGGCTACAAAGTTCCAACCACAGTCGGTAAGAGGAGCGTCCACGAAGCAGACACGTGCACGAGACGAACTGCTGGGGCATCTCCGAACGCTAGTGCAGGTCGGGCACGAGCGCTTAAGGGCGGACGTGCCATACCCGCTCACAAGACGGGAAGAACACGCGAGAGACGCCGCGCGGAGGAGGGTTATCAGGGGCTACATCCCAAAATCCGTTGTAGAAGCTGTGACCTCCAGCGCATTTACCGAGTTACAGACGCTGCAGAGTACATTAGCCGACCTCGAGGGGACACAAAAGGCGGCGTTCGCCGCACTCAAACGGCACAGGAGATCGCAGTGGGCGCATAAGATGCAGGAGGCATGGATGCATGGTGGGGGGCTCGTATTCGCCCATGTTGCTGACCGCTACACCGCTCCATTGCTATTTATGAGACGAGAAGACAAAACCCTTACGGCGAATGCGAAGGAGATCGACGGAATGCTGCGCAGCGATGGTGCGTGGGGAGGAATCTTCAATAAATACACACGACAGGAGGAGCCATGTTGGGAGCGCTTTATGCGAACGTACGAGTCCATACTCCCGGACAGAGTGGAGATGCAGTGCGAGCCGATCACGGTGAAGGACGTGAGGGCAGTGTTGGCAAAGATGAAGAAGTCGGCCTCGGCAGGAATGCATGGGTGGAGGATCCACGAATTGCAACAACTGCCAAATGACATTCTGAATGGGTTTGTGCAGGTACTGAATGACGTGGAGGGGCAAGGCGAGTGGCCGGAGGATCTCATGCATGCACTAATCTCCCTCATTCCGAAACCTGACAGCACGGGTGACCCGCTGTCTCAGCGCCCGATCTCGGTTGCACCGGTGCTATACAGGGTTTGGGCAGCAGTAAGGGCCAAAGAAGCGCAAAAATGGATGGAAGAGCTAGCACCGGAAGGATTGCATGGTTGTCGGCCCGGACACAGCACAGAAGATCTATTCTGGCACCTGGCGGCGGAATTGGAGGAGGCGCGGATTACCGGACGCCCCCTTTTTGGAATAGCCTTCGACTTCAAGAAGTGCTTTGATACAGTGCCGATAGGTGTCACAATGCAGCTAGCAAAAAGGCTGGGCTTCAACGCGATGGTACTTCGAGCATTAGAAGCCGCGTATAAACAGATGCGCCGACATTTCAAGGTGAATGGCACAGTGGGAGAGGGCTTCACCCCTACGAATGGCATCATGCAAGGATGCGCGATAAGTGTAATCCTTATCGGGCTACTCATCAGCGTATGGATGAGGCATGTGAAGCGAGAAGGGGAACCCCGGTCATACGTGGACGACATCACAGCCACCGCCAAAGAAGCCCGCCTTCTTCAGACGATTGCAAATAAGACAATCCGATTCACTGTCCTGACAGGGTTGTCGCTGTGCCCTAAGAAGTGTCACTCATTCGGGACATCAGATGGTTGGCTGATCGAAGTCATGGACTGGCAGGAACACGCAGACGTATTCGAGTCGCAGGAACCCGCGCAGTTTTACAAAAGGGCGGACAGCTTCGATTGCCTTGGCGTGATGCTACACGCGAAGGGGCAGGGGCACAAACTGTCGAGCAGGATCCAGGAGCGCAGGAGAAGCGCCGTACAAAATCTGCAACGCGTAAAGAGACTCCCGGTACCCGCAGCGGCACGAGAGAAGCTGGCATCCATGACGGCTGGTGCAAAGCTTTACTACGGAATTTCAGTGATGCCGTTGGA
This sequence comes from Diplonema papillatum, assembly GCA_030068145.1. Lineage (NCBI taxonomy): Eukaryota > Euglenozoa > Diplonemea > Diplonemida > Diplonemidae > Diplonema > Diplonema papillatum. Next base: position 35,096 of record JAPJBO010000491.1, on the reverse strand, counting down.
CCGCAAAACAGCATACACCCTACGCCAATTGATCATGTCGGCACTGTGGACCGGCACCAACCGACGTGCGGTGGAAGTGGTCATGCAGGTGCTCCACCACGGACATCGGCTTGACCCGCACACGGCACCAGCGTATCTACGTGTAAAGGCATGGGTCAGGCAGATGCAGAAGTGGCAACACATCAGAACGAGCGCGCAAAGGGCGTGGACGCGCCGTGACGACTTGCCAAAAGGTTCGCCGCACAGCCTGATTCAGGAAGCCCTTAACCAAGCGGGTTGGACGTGGGACAGCCCGATAACCCTCTTGTACGTCAGCGAGAGCGCGCAGCAGACGAGCTTCCACGTGACGAGCGCGACTGAGGTGGAGACCAAAGTCATGCTGCACGACTTGCGCCATGCTCTGCGTGGCCAGCAACTTGCCATCGTGTGCAGAAGGAGGGAGGACATGCGGGGGTGTGCGCATGGAGTGGATGGAAGCGTCACCCGACACCTTCTGCAAACGCCGGATAGTGGCATCACTGGATACCAGCAAGGAATGTTGAGGTCCATTATCGCAGGGGCAGTATCCACGACAGGCCGCACAGGGCAGAGAAGGCCCTGCCCGTATTGTAACGACGAAGAGGGGGAAACGGTGGCGCACCTATGGTGGATGTGTGAGGCATGGAAGGATGTGCGGGAAGAGCACGGCATGGTCACCACAGACAGGACAACGTGGCCAACCTGCCTTAGCATGTGCGGAATAGCGCCTCTCTACAGGCATGGGGTCGATGCGGCTGCGCAGCCGATCCCCCTGGATCATGTACGAGCGTGTGCTTTCGTCGGAAACCTGCAGCGTTTCTTCCTTGCAGTACTGCGTGCTCGTCAAATACGCGACGACAGAGCACAAGAGACGTCACGCCACCACCGCTTAGCCCAATATCCATGGGGATGGACGACACCGTGCCCGAGAAGGATATCCATGCCGACAATCGAAGTGGGGACGGTTTCGCAGCAATGGAAGCAGACTGAGGCGCTCTGGAAGGCGCTACACTGGTGGATCGGCAAGTTGTGCTGGGCACATATCGGATCCGAACACACGGTGACGTTCTTAGAGCTAGCCGTCGACTTTGAGCTCACGACGGGAGAACGGCTGCCGGACGTGTCGGATCGGCGAATCCAGCCACCCACAATGCGGAAGACCAAAACAACGACAGCCCGGGAGATCCTCCCACCAAGCGAAGCGCAGTCGGGCTTGTGTCTGTACTTCGATGGCGGGTCGAGGCAAAACGGCACCGCGTTGGCTGTGGCAGGTGCTGGCGCGGTTGTATACGAAGATGGGAAGAAGATCGCGGAGGTCATCGTCCCCCTAGGCCGAACGACCAACAACGTGGCAGAGTTTAGCGCTCTGGTCGGGGGCTTGCACTTGCTCGGGGAGCAGCCCCCGAGCGTGCAAGGACCCGTAACGGTCCGAGGTGATTCGAAGGTAGTGATCAGCACGATGAAGAAGACAGCGCAGTGCAAGCCGATCCTGCGGCCGTACCTCCTGCAGGCGACGGCGTCCATGGGAGCCCTCGCGCCACGGTTCAATTTCAACCTGGAGCATGTCGCGCGTGACCGCAACACCGACGCCGACGCGCTGAGCAACGCGGCGATGGACCAGGTGCAAGAGCAGACATCTGGAGAGGTGAGCACCGTCATGGCGCAGTACGAAGCGTACAGACGGAGTGCGCTGGCAAAGGCCCGAACCCTGCACAGGCTAGCAAACACGGCCGCGCGGATTTACGGCACAGCCTGGCACCCTGGACGCGTTGCGAACGTGACGAGCGCTACGGCCTTGGGCGGTGGGGTAATGCAGGGCGTATCGTGCCGAGCCGTGCTCTCACCGCAGACGGAGGCAGTGCTACGATCGATGAGCCGGGGCGCATCCGACACGGAAGGAACAACCCCGAATCCGTTTGTCAAGGCCCACGAAAGGTGGGCAGCCAGTATCCAACCCGAGCGATACTACGAGGCGACCTGGAAGGAAACAGCAGAGTGGAAGGGGAGAGGACGAGAAGACCCTCCCAGTCAACGATCTCACCCGCCAACGAGACGGAATGTCAATGCGGCCTTAAGATGTACTAAGCATGACGCCCCGCGCTGCACCACATGTACGAGAAGGCGAATACCCCCGGACACCTGCTGTAGACAGCAACATGCAAATCACGAAGAAGGAAACCAATGCCAGTCGAGGCTGCATTTCCGTGTACGTCGCAACCACCGCCAGCGGCCGGCTGGTGCATCAGCAGTAACGTAGGTGCATTGCGCAACTGGGCTAGACTCCGCTCAGGGGTTACCCATTACTGAGATTTCACACACACACACACACACACACACACACACACACACACACACACACACACACACACACACACACACACACACACACACACACACACACACACACACACACACACACACACACACACACACACACACACACACACACACACACACACACACACACACACACACACACACACACACACACACACACACACACACACACACACACACACACACACACACACACACACACACACACACACACACACACACACACATACTAGCAAGCTTGCTTGAGCGCCGAAGGCGCGTCTAGTGGAATCCCGTTTTCCGTTTCCACCATTTGACGTACGCGATGCCTCCTAGTTCCACTCTTTAAGAGGTTGGACAGGGGTAGTATTACGCAAACATCCAGGCTGTTTCCCTCTCCGCTGTTTGTACTCCCCCTTCCCCCTTACCCGTGTGCCGCCCACGCGGCCCTCTTCTCCTTGTATTGCCGGCCGGCCGCTTCCCATAACGGTGCTTTATCCTTTTCCTGCCTTTTAGTCCTGAGTTCACCCACTGCAATCCATGCCACAAGCGGTCCAGAAGCTCGAAAGACCAGAAACGGAAAGAAAGGGATTCCCACACACACACACACACACACACACACACACACACACACACACAACACACACACACACACACACACACACACACACACACACACCCACACCACACACACACACACACACACACACACACACACACACACACACACACACACACACTTAACCAAGATTCATTCCCCTCCCTTCACCCTAGCTACGAACAGCCGCCCGACGTACCAGACTCACGCCGCTGTCCTGTCAGTGTGCAGGCACTCAGGTTCCGCTCTGGTGGTCCGCCTTTATGTGCCCGTGGCTTAAAGGACCGAACACACAGCGCAGACGGGCCATCGCGGTGTTGCCAGCACCTATCCATTCCAAGCACGTTCTTGCAAACCCCCCCCCTCCCTTCCCACCCTGGCAGTTCCTTTTCGGAATCCGCAGGCGGAGCGACCAGCACCGTTCGATGTCGGTGCGAGCTCTGACCCCTTTCCGCAACGGTGGTGTGGTCCCTTGACAGAGTGAGCCGATGCCTCTCAACGCACCTTTTAAGAAACACGGCTGCGTCACGCGTGCTCTTGCCAGACGCTAGCGTCCGGTCGTTGCACGTGCGTCACAGGCGTTGGGGTGGTATTGACAAAGGGGTTTCATCGGACAACCCCTTTCCGCAACTGTGGTGTGGTCCCTTGACAGAGTGAGCCGATGCCTCTCAACGCACCTTTTAAGAAACACGGCTGAGTCACGCGTGCTCTTGACAGACGCTAGCGTCCGGTCGTTGCACGCGCGTCACCGTCGTTGGGGTGGTATTGCCAAAGGGGTTTCATCGGACAACCCCTTTCCGCAACAGCGGCCCCATCCGGTGGGCGTTATTGTGCCCTGGTTGTGTCACGTGACCCTAACCCCCTCCCAAGTCTCCCGAGATGAATGTGCCTGTACTCATGCACTCTGAGGTCCAGCCTCAGAAGCTGGAGTGAAAGAGGGGTGTGTCTCCAAGTCACACCTTAACAGCGAGTGTGCGACAACCAAAACGCGTGTCAATCCACACCCGAAAAGCGGGTGCGGATTATGTGTGGCTCATGTGTCCGTGGTTTTAAAGGACCCGAAACACGGCGCAGACGGGACCAGTGCGGTGCTGAGCACATAGCTACTCCCTAGCACGTCCTTGCAATCTCTCCCACCCCTGACCTGCGGCCAGCAACCGAGCTCACCAGTCTCCCCAAAGGTCACCCGGAGTCACTAAGACCCTGGCGTTGCAAGCAAAACCCATCTACTGTCGTGACCTAACTACGATCATGACTTATCTACGACTATGACTTTTGTACGAACGTGAGTATCGCCGATCATGACTACTTATAAACCACTCATTCCACGAAAAAGTGTCACAGATTTTCCGTCCGAAAAGCAGCCCGAATTGGGTCAATTTTTTGGATTTTTTGGGTAATTTTTTTTTGGGATGGAAAGAGCTATCTCTGGCAATTATGGGCAAGCAATCAGCTCGCGTGGCGACCGAAATCTGGCGTGCAGATGGACAAAAGGTCGATTCTGGGGCTGTTTCAAAACCCCCAAAAAACGATTTCCGGCAGGAATCGAACCAGCGACCCTCAAACCCCCGTGTGGCGTGGTAGCCTCTGGACCATGTGCTAAAAAAATGGTTCCTGAGTTCAAAAAAAAAAATGGTTTTTTTTTTTTTTTTTTGGGTAAACCATACTATGCAGTCCGCCGCATTCCGCGCAGATTTTTTTTTTTTTTTCCGCCGACGACTCCTACCCGCACCCCACACGCACCCCACCCGCACTCCACACGGACTCGGTGTGAGTCCGTGTGGAGTGCGGGTGGGGTGCGGGTGAACGTTTTCCAATGAAAAATACTCAGTAGTCTTAGTATTTATTCGTGGACTTTTACTTCCATTCCTGCACATAACAGTCATTGTGAACCTTTTCATTGTGGCTGCGGAGACCAGCAGCACAATTATGGTGATGATGGTGAGCGGTCAAGTATCCTTGCCACACTCGGGAAGAGCTTATGGCCACTATGAGCCCACCTCCAACCGCGAGTGGGCTCTGTGTCTGCCGGTCGCAGCCCACGGGCGCACAACTGTTCAATCAGGGTGTGGCCACAGCGGCGCACTGCCTCATGTGCACTGCGTATGTGCACGGTCCCGACTGCTTCCGATCCCCTGTGCCCATCTGTGCCGGGTTGAACAGCCAGGACAAGGACCCGTTATCACTTCTCAGCGACACCAGCGGTATGCCGCGTACATTGTGGCGTACACACGGGGAGTAATCCCACTCGAGGACAGTGTTGGCGACCGAGTCTTCCGCCACGGAACGCAGTTCGCCATGACAATCCGCAATGCCGACTCACGGTCTCTTGGTGTTCTTCTCTACCCGGCTGGACCATGCGCCAAGAAACCTGATCCAGGAAGATGCGCATGGAAACGAGAAAAGCACAAAGGGATATGTGCGTAACTTCGTCGTGGCTGAAGAGGGGAAAGATGGGAAACAGGGGAAAGAACACTTCCGGGGACCTCTCGTGGTGCACACTCTTCCCGGGTTTCGGTCCAGCGAGCCACGCTGTAGCATGGTGCGCTAAAAAAAGCCACTCCAGGAGTCCCGGAAAAACACTGAAAGTAGGAAAGTAGGAAAAAGGCTTGCACTTTTGTTCTCAGATGCCTGTTATTGAGAATCACACCCGAGACAGCGAATGTTCGTCGTCGAAGTCTTTGAACCTCCTGGAACAGGGGAAACAGGGGAGAGAACACTTCCGGGGACCTCTCGTGGCTTTCACTCTTCCGGTCCAGCGAGCCACACTGTAGCAGGGTGCGCTCAGAAAAGTCACTCCGGGAGTCCCGGAAAAACACTGAACGTAGAAAAAAGGCTTGCACTGTTGTGTTCTCAGATGCCTGTTATTGAGAATCACACCCGAGACAGCGAATGTTCGTCGTCGAAGTCCTTGAACCTCCCAGAGATGTCTTTGTTGCAGTAGTAAAGGGCTGTCGTCTCGTATGCAGAAGGGTTGATTCTCCCCCCTCTCTCATTTGAGATTGCCCCCAACTGGCTGAACACGGCGTCCACCCGCGTTACACTGACGGGCAGGTACAACAGCGTGAGAGCTACGGCTGAGAGATCCGGCCATACCTGCTTCTTCGAAGTCCAGAATGCTTCGGCATCCTTCCATTTCGTCAGGACGCTGATCGAAACCTTCAGGTACTCGCCCAGTTGGGTTTTGGCGTCGCGGTGAAACACGCCCTTGAATGTGTCCGTGATTGACTCCACTGAGGGGATGGCAATTCCCGCTGCCTTCTTCGTACCCAGCTTCTCAGGGCAAAAGAGCCACATGGATTTGAAGATGTCCCGGGAAAGATAGGTGCTCCACATCTCTTTCAGGACGGCGGAGAGATCGTTGCCAACGGCCTTCATGGCTTTTGCAACCATGGCGGGGAGTTCCGCTGCAAGGGGCTTGCGCGCGGGTGGATCAGCAGCAAAACTGAAAAGGGGCATGACGGGTTCCATGGCTTCCAAGGCCGTTACAAGAGCTGCACACGTTTCTGTGACGTCTGCATCGCTGAACTTCCCCGCAAGTAGTTGGATACTCTCGGGTGTGGTGTTCCTTTTCAGTTCTTTCTCAAGAAATGCTGGAAGAGACTGCAGGCGGGGGACCAGGTGGGCAAGGCATCTGAAGGTGGAATCCCACCTCGTGTCGTTGATAGAGGGGGGGTATTCCGGGCTGGGACGTTGCTCGCGTTGTGGTTCTGGTGTCAAGTCCACTGGCACGTTCTCATTTTGAGCTTGCGTCAACCTCTCCTTTGCACGCTCCAACATGTCTCCATCTCCTTCACCAAGACACTCAAGGATGTCAGCTTCGACGTCTTCGCCATCCTCGTGCAACGACAGCAGGGCAGTCAGCTTTTGGGCGATCGGAATCTCGTCTTCTGTAGCGGCTGCATCGACATCATGGGTCACGACTGCCTTCTGCGCCTGCACCCACCGAACCTCACGCGTGGGTGCTTTGTAGAAAGCGTTGCTGAAGAGACGCAGTGTGTCGTGGGCGTTCGGGTGACTCAGCTTGAACCACGGCTTGATGGCATTTTTCAGATGGTGACCGAAGCAGTATATCACAATGCCCTCCCAGTCCTGAAGGGCGACCACGTTCGTCGACGCCTTGTCAACGACGATGTAAGCGACGTTGGGTATCTTGATCCCGTAGTCCTTGAGGACGTTGGCAACAAACTCCGACTGAGAGGTTGTGTCCAAGGCTTCACCGTCCTCTCCAACGCGAAGTCCCAGCAAGTATGCTCGTCCCTTGTCGTATGCGACCACTGCCAATGCCTGCTCCTTGAGCTCGTCGATGATGGATCCATCAAACCCAATGCCAAACGATGTCCCGATCGTCTCTATTAGATCCTTCTGCATCTGCGTCTTCGCATCGCACCCCCGACTCATATCCATGAGCGTCCTCGTGTGGGGAATTGCCGGGGAGACATGCTTTCTGAAAAAGACACGCATGCAAGCCACTGCCCCTGCCTTCATGCCGGCCATCGCAACCAACCTCGTGAAGTCCTGTACGGCGGTCCCCTTTTCAGTGACGTTTGCGGTACCGGCGTCAACGTCCACAACAACCGCGCCAGCCTTTTTTTGTGCCACCAGAAGTGTGTGCCTCTTCTTGTGTTCTTCGTAGGTGTGATGCTTCTTGCACGTGGTGCTGTCGAGGTAGTTGATTTTCTTTTGGCATGAACCGCACCAGATCACTTCTTCCTGCAACGTGACGTTGGGGTCTCTGAGTGCTAACGACTTCCAAGATGAAGGGAGGTCCTTCACCTTCCTGAGCTCCAAGCCTTCCTTTTCTGCGTCTGTGAGCTTGTTCATCCTTTTTACGGCTGTAATCAGCAGATTGTGGCGTTTGCTGCCGGCCACTGCAACCTTCGCTGCGCCCTTCGCCAGCCCCTTTCGGAGCTGCAGCTTAGACGGTCTTTTGACCACCTTTGTCTGCGAGGCTGGCGTACCAGCCTGTGAGGCTGACCCGCCGGCCTGTGAACCTGCATCTTCTGTCTGTGAACCTGCATCGTCAGCCTGTGAGGCTGCCTCGACTGCCTCAAAGAGCGGACCAAGAACCGACGAGACCGACATCGGGACGGACGAGCCACCTTCGGAATCGCTGGTCGGTGCTTCACTGTTCGGTGCTTCGCTAGTCGGTGCTTCGCTGCTGGACTCCGCATCCTGCATGGCCTGGCTCATTGTCACCCTTCTCTTCTTGTTGGACGGTTCAGACTTGCCGGCCTTCGCCTTGTTTTTCGAGCCCTTAGGCCTTCCCATCCCCCCCCCCCTTCGAAGTTGTGTGTTTGTTTCCTGTGTTCTTGCTGCTGGTCTCCGCAACCGCAATGACCAAGTTCGCAACGACTGTTATGTGCAAGAATAGAAATACTAAGAATACGAAGCAATACTAAGGATACTGAGTATTTTCATTGGAAAACGTTCACCCGCACCCCACCCGCACCCCAGACGGACTCACCCCGATTCCGTGTAAGTCCGTGTGGGAGTATTTTTAGTCCGTGTAAGTCGGGCGGAATGCGGCGGACTGCATAGTATGGTAAACGTCTCAGGGTACCCCATTTTCTATGTAGTCGCCTCTCCCTGGATCGTATTTGGGCCACTTTGGCACCCACACGGTCAACCTGTGCAGCCGTTTTTTACAGAGACTGGGCTAGGAGTTGCATTCAGGAGCCAAACCCTGAACACCTGAAATAGTGGTTGAGGAGGAATCGAACCGCGGTCGAATGGCGGGGCCTCAAGTTCTCGAAACCGGCCACTTTCGGACCTGCAGATGGAAATTTTCGGCAGAAAATCCGAAATCTGTGACACTTTTTCAGGGATTAAGTGATACTATCGACCATCTCCTGTTCACGACATTTCCAGGCAAAACCCCGTTTTCACAGTTCTCCTTGCTGGTCAGCCTGCGCCTTTGTAGCTGACGCTGCACACTGCTCGGTGCAAGACTGCAAGAATGAACGAACAATTTAAGTTGAAACCATGCCATGCCATCGGCATGCATCGACGTGTTGTGTGTGCATCCACGTTGGCACTACCGTACAAACTCACGACTCTACGTAGGTGTATCTACCGTAATTGGAATAATGTTGAGCTGGACTAAAGCCGGAACGGGTAAATGACACCCCGGGGGTCCCAGGTGGTCTCCTGCGTGACTGCACAAGTGGTCCTGCAGCCTCCTATGACAGCGGCATCTAGGGGTCGGGCTGAGTATTGAGCACCCCAAGGCGCGGGCAAGCGCCAGGGTCGCGATGTTCTGCAACGAACGCAAAGTCGCAAACCCCGAAAAAAAATATGCTGAACCTGTGGGACACCCAGCCCGAGTTTGGGGGGTGTCCCAGGGGTTATTTTTTTTTACCCGGTTCAACATTAATCCAATTACGGTATTTGTAGATGCGTTGTCCTCGCCGGGTCTATCGAACCGCGCAAGTGCACGCTGCAAGGGCTCTCCAACGCATTGCACAGGAGACCGGACACAGTCGTGCCAACCTCATCCGGCAGCTTCTTATTCCTCCTTAACATGTGCACCACTCCCCTCCGCACTCACGGAGGAGGGTCTCTCGTTTCAAAAGTAGACCGAATCCAAACGTCTCCTGCCAGCCGGAAGAAGGTCAGACCAGACTAGAGCTAGACTGAAGTCAGACTGAAGCCAAACTTAATTTGGGAAAAAGTCAGACTAAAGTCAGACTAAAGTCAGACTAAAGTCAGACTAAAGTCAGACTAAAGTCAGACTAAAGTCAGACTAAAGTCAGACTAAAGTCAGACTAAAGTCAGACTAAAGTCAGACTAAAGTCAGACTAAAGTCAGACTAAAGTCAGACTAAAGTCAAACTAAATTTTCGAAGAAGGTCAGACGAAAGTTAGACTAAAGCTGCCGGTAAAACCGTGCGCAATTTCTGTCGCACAGGGTAGGAGGGCTCTTTCGGTTCTCTCGCCTTCTCGTCTGCATTTTCTTTCGGGTCCCACGTCCCATATTCGTTGCCACGACGGCCGGCCCTTCGCTCTTCGTTTGTTCCCTCTCTCTTCGCGATCATTTTCGCAGCGGCCGCGATCCGTCGGGTTTCTGCGGCGCGAGCGTTGATCTACGCCTTTTTCGACGAATCCACACTTTGTCCCGAGGGTCTAAATGATAAGATGCTAACCTTCCCAGGCATCTTGTTAAGAACCATCCATCCATCCATCAGCCGGCTGACCCATCATCCTCAAATCATCCAACCGTAGCCCTGAAAACCGTAGGCTGAAAAGCGACAGTTCGGGAGCAGGAATTCTTGGAAATGTGGCATGACACCGAATTCACGGCCAAAAAGCTGCGGAACTGCGTAGATGATGCACAGAAGCCAAAAAAGGAGGGGTTTCGGCCTGTTAAGAAACGTTAACAAAATCAGGGGGTTTGCCCATTTCGAGAAGCGAGATTGCCTATTACCGTTACGCCTGACTGCCAGAAAATTATCCCTACTGGCAGCACACAACACCTGGCATCACCAAAAAAAAAAAAAGTATTCTCAAAACAGGCCGGTTAAAAAAGGTTTTTTAACCACGGGAGTTTCTGGTGAAAACTTTTTTGTGCCTACAAGACCAGTGTCACGGAGGCTTCCGCAAGACCCACAGGCGGAGTCTACAACAAAGTGGCGAAGCAGCAACACTCCCACGAAGGTCGCATACCGGGATTGCAGGTCATCGAAAAAACCTCGCTCAACGTTAGGGGGCCCTTTTTTTTGGGACAAAATTTATAAGAGGTGGTTGCTCAAGCTTTTCGTGCCGCGGAAAACTTTGTTGCCTTATTACATGTTCCCCGGATGTTGCCCCACATTTTTCCTCCCCAGATTGGCTGATTTTCGAGCCTCCAGATGAACATCGTACTTTTCATGGACGGTTTACTGGGGAAATTGAGCCAATTCACCTACCCCCCCTGAAAGCGACTTGAGCTCGATTACACTCGATTACGCGTCGATTACACTCGATTACACTCGATTACGATCGTTGGTGAATTGGGGGGGTACTGTAACAATTGATTAAACACACAGCACTCAGCCAATCCTGATTAGCTGATGCAACGTGTCTATTATCGAGCCTTCTTCTGGGGCTAAAGATGCTGATAGCACGATCATCGAATATCGAACAAAAAGAAGCATATTCGTCTGAAAAAAGGATGTAGCCAGGCAGTGCAGCAGGGGACGAGGAAGTTCGGACTGACTTGTGGAAGCAGGTTGTCGAGTGCATAGGGGCTCGGGTACCCGTTCTCCCGTATTAGCAACCTTTGCAATTTAGCGCAGCTAATACTCGAGCCTTTTGGCATTCCCTGCGGGGCAGTTCCAGGCGATAGGGCAAGCGCTTGGCAGACACCCTGTCCTCGAAGATGTCAAGTTTCTGTTTGTGGGTTCGATCTCCCTGGCGACAACAAGGCGGTTGAAAACGGAGGCTAATCTCACCTTTAGGCACTGCAATGTCACGCATGCCATTGTCAGACGCTACCGTCTGGCATTGCGCAATTCGTGCCATAGTCGTTGGGGGTATTGACAAGGGTGGACACTCATCTGTTGGCTCCTCGTTACTGCCCACGTAGGTTCCGGGAGGTCTGCTTGGCTGCACGGCTTGTGGTGTTGCTTCGTTGTTGAACTTTTTCTTCGGCTTCATGCGGTTCATCGTCCCGGCCTGCCCCTGGTACACGACTCGTCTCGTCTCCGTAGCTCGTCTATCCTGCTTCACTTCGTGCTTCCATCGAGCCTACTTGCGCTGTCACATTCCGATGGGTAGTGCGTCTGCGGGAGGAACCTGCCGTTATTGTGGCTGACACACCCTGTCCCTGCGGCCTTCATCGCTGTCTGCTCTCGTGCGGCCACTGTGGGGCATGATTCCGCCTCGGATCCTCGGTTGTGCTCCTTAGCTGGATCGCTAGCTCGATAAGAAGAGCTGGTGTGTGGGCACAAGCGAATGTGGTTGCGGTTGCGGGCCGGCCGGCGTGACTGCGAGCAGACAGGCTGCATGCGCGTGGGCCCAATCGCGCCATTCACGCGGTACTCCAAAGGCCTAATCGGGCCGGGCCGGCACATACAGATTGCGACCGGGGCCAGCGTCGCACCTCGGTCTCGTCCCTTACAGCCGGAGCACGTGGCTCTCCCCAAGCCTCTGGGAAGGTGGCGGAGCTGGGAAGACGCGAGAGAAAACCAAAGTAGCGGCGGCCGACCTCTGTCTGCAAGCACGTCTCTGGCAGGGCAGTCGGCACCAAACGGAGCACAGTACCTCTTCCAAAGCAGTCGGCTGAAGCGGAGCACAGTCAATGGGCATTCAGAGAGTGCAAAGCATGTCTCTTGTAGGGCAGTGGGCAGCGGGCTTTGAGGGAAAGGTCAGCGCGGTAGCGATGACCAGGAGAACACATACAGATGGGTGGGGAGAGGCCCTGGGACTAAGGCGTGACTACCCCCGTCCCTGTCCCTCCCAGGGCGCCACCCCGAATCTAGCCTGGCTCCACCACGGTGAAGGCCCACACCTGCGGTTTCCGTCCCTCGTATGCTTGTGCTTGGCACTTCTTGGGCCAGACAGTGGTCAACATGGTCGCTCATGGGCCAGCCAGGGGTCCACCAGTGGTCGAACCCAAAATACTAGTGTCAATTTCGATCACACTCTACAACGCTCGACTACACTCTACTACACTCTACTACACTCGATTACACTCTACTACACTCGATTACACTATATTACACTTCACGTGCGAAGAGATAACCGCGCCGTCGGCGATGCAGATTATCGCCACAGATTCTTTGCATTCTAACCCAAAATATTACACTCGATTACGCTCGATCAGGGGGTGGGTGAATTGGCTCAGAAATGCACTTAGCGTTTTTTTTGCCCAGATACCATTTTTTGAGATTTGCTGAGAATTTCGGGCAGGAGGGGTCTCTTTCTACGCATACCGCGCTGGAAGGAGGGGTCGGAGACGAACGACGTCGTGTGGCTAGCTGACGAGGAAGCATCGCTGAAGAGCGCTCTCGTGCTCGCGCAGGGGAAAGGCTGCCTGGGCCTTGCTCGTAGTCGCGCGCGGCTGGGGGTGAGGGTCGAAGACGGCATGTCCGAGCGGGTGCGGGAATCGCTGGGCGAAGCGGCGGCGAAGCAGGGTCCGCCCGCGATGCATTACCTGGTGAGGGGGGCACAGGCGCGCGATGCCGCTTCGGATCTTGAGGCGACCATGAAGGCGGCGGGATGGACATGTCGCCAAGTCGCGTCCTACCGGAGCAAGACGCATGGGGACACGCGCGTCGTCGCCAGCGAGGAGCCGCCCCCGCATCGACTGATAAGCGCGGGAGGAGCGCTGATGAAGGTCGATGACGAGACCGAGGAAGACAGGTCCGGACGGCGGCCGAAATCGCAGGTGTGGGATGCAAGGGCGGAGAGGACGCCGAAGGTCTCGTCGTACCTCGAGGCGTTGCGACGGCAGGGTCAGGAAAAGACGAGCACACCCGAGCAACCGAAGGGCGCGGGCGACAACAATGGCGCGGTGCGACAGCTCCGGGCGGAGAACGCGGAGCTACGCGCGAAGAACGACGCGCTGCGAGGTGACATCGCAGCACTCAGTGCTCAGATGGCGAAGCTGACGGAGATGGTCGCGACGATGAGGCCGAAGACACCCCCGGCGATGCCCGTAGACCGGACCCCGGTCAAGAAGAAGGCGCCGAAGACGCCCGTCGCCACACCGACGAAGCAGAAGATGGGACGGGCCGAGGCTCCGTCTCAAGACGTCCACATGACGCAACCGAAGCGTCCGCTGGGAACGCCGGGGAAGTCACCGTTAGCGAAGACGAAGAAGGCACACCAACCAGCAGCGGCGAAGCGTTCGTGACTGGGGAACGACGGGATGCGTGGCGGTGGAGAGACGCACGAAACGCTGGGGTTAAGGTTGAGAGAAGCCGCGGACGCGATGGGAGCGAGTGTGCAAGAAGTCCCTGGGGACGGGGCCTGCCAGTTCGCAGCGGTCGCAGCCGGACTGCCGGGGTGGTCGGTAAGGAGACTTCGTGCACGGGTTGTGGACGCGATGTTAAAAGACCCGACATTCGAAGCACACTTCGCGCCGTCCGAAAGGTACGGCAGCTGGTTTGCTTACGTGGAGGCAATGCGGGGGCCGTACGAGTACGGGGACGAGATGACGTTGACGGCAGCCGCGACGGTCACCGGAGCGGTACTCTGGGTGCTGGACAGCAGGAGGCCGCACATCCTGCGACGATACGCACCTCGCGTGGGCGCCACGGGGCAGCAGACGGCGGTCACGTACGTTCCGGAGCACTACGACCGGCTCCTGCTCCCGGGTACCACATTGGCGGAGCTGGCGCTACATGCAGACACGGTGGAAACTGTGGAGTTGAGCCGGGTCGAGCACGCGGTGAGGGTCGCAGCACATGAAGGAACGGACGCCAGGTCGCAGCAGGTGCCGCCGAAGCGGGACGGGGGCGTGTTACAAGGAGGAAGGGAGACGCTGAAGTTCGGGACGATAAACATGACATCTCTCGGGGGGAGGGCACACTTTTTGGATTGTGCCGCTGTCGACATTCTGGCGGTACAGGAGACGCTTTTGACCGACTGGGGTCAGAGGGAGTTCGAGGACGGCGTCAGGCGAGACTGGAAGTCGCTGTGGGGGGAACCGTGTCGGGAGCGACTTGACCGGCAGGGCAAAGCATCACCGTGGATAGCGGAAGCCGGCGGAGCGGGTGTTGCAGTCTTTGCGAAGAAACCGGCGCCGGCCTTCGTGGTCGGGAAGCCGTCACCGAGCCGGAGGTGGGTGCACGTGGCCGTCGGACTTGGAAGAGGAAACCAATTTTTGCATGTCTTCACACTGTATGCGAACTCGGGGGACAAGGCGGCGCCGGAGAGGGAGAAGATTATTGCGGAGGTGCACCGAGAAGCAGCAAGTCTCGGACGAGTACCGGTCATTGTGGCCGGCGATTTTAATGCGGAGCCCTCGTCGTCGGCGGCGATGTCGTGCATGCTGCGATCGGGATGGTACGACGCCGCAGAGATCTGCACCGATGGCGGTGCCCCGAAGACGTACGAGAAGACGGGGACGCGAGGCACACGCATCGATCACGTCTTGCTGAACGACGTCGCGATACACTCACTGGTAGCGAGCGAAACCACCGTCGTCGTAGACGCGGAAGGGCAGCGGGTGCCCAGCCACAAGATGGTGACGGTAGAGCTGGACATCACCGCGTTTGCAGACACATGTGAGAGGTACCGCATGCCAAGGTCCATGAGCCAGGTAGACGTGACGCACGAAGGACGGGCAGCAGCGCGGGCGGAAGAGTTGTTAGTGAAGCACCGGTTCGAAGATGCAGCACCAGATGACGTGGAAGCGCTCTGGGTGTCGGCGACTAAGGCGTGCGAGGGGTATCTGGTCGAGCTGGCGGAGAAACAGGGGTTGCTCGACGGGCCCGTTGCCGCCTATCAAGGACGGGGTGAGACAAGAAAGCCTAAGAGAGAACATTTTGCGTCCGTGACAGACACCGGGACGGGCGCGGGTACGTATGCCTCAAGCAGATTCCGGAAGATATTGAACGGCCTCGACGCCTACATCCGAGGGCTGCAAACACTGAGTGGGGAAGGACCCGGGTGCATGCCGAGATCGCTGGAGAAGACGTGGGAGAACGTAGTATCGGGACTGGAATCAATGGCCGGACGAGTACCAAAGGTGCGCGATTTGCCGCGACGCCCGCCGGACTTGAGCGTCGCCCAGACCTTGAGGCAGAAGCTGGAAGCGAGGAGCCGGTCACTGACAGCACAGGCGCGAAAGGGGAGAATAGCTCAGCTGGAGAGCAAGATGCAGAACTTCCACTGTGCAAACAGGGCGCAACTGCTTCCGTGGTGCAGAAGGAAGAAGGCGGACGGTCTGGTGGCGCTGAAAGTGGATGGCCGCTACACGGCAAATCTACGGGAGATCGACGCGACGTTGCAGAAAGAATGGGCGCCCATCAACCGGATGTACGCGAGTAGACCGGAACCGTGCTATGAAGCCTTCAAGGCGGAGTATGCGGAATACATCCGATGTCGACCGATGGTGTGCCGAGATTTGACGGGCGATGATCTGAGGAGCGTTCTTGGAAAGAAGCAGCGTGCCGGAGTCCCGGGCGTGGACGGATGGAGCACAGCAGAGTTAAAGAAGCTGCCACTGCCGTTGCTGAACGCCCTGGCGAAGGTGTTCAACGCGATAGAAGCGACCGGAACGTGGCCGAACGCGTTGTTGGAAGCCGCGGTCACGCTGATCCCGAAAGACGAAACCCTCGACCCGCTGGCATTGCGGCCCATCACCGTCACAAGCGCGGTCTATCGCTTGTGGGCGAGCACGAGGCTCAGGGACGTCGTCCAGTGGCAAGAAGGCTGGATAGCAGATAGCCAGCACGGGTTCAGGCCCAAACACGGAACCGTGGACGTGGTGTTTGAAATCGCCTCGCAGATTGAAGAGGCTCTCTTGACGGGAAAGGAGCTGTACGGCGTGGCCCTAGACTTTGCCAAGTGCTTCGACAAAGTGCCACGAGACGTCGTGCTGAAGCTGGTGGGGGATCTTGGCCTCCATGAGAGAATTCTCGGGCCGCTGCGCGATGTTTACGCGCGACTACGAAGGCGGTACAAGTTGCACATGGGGCTGGGAGACATCTTTTACACCACCAACGGGATACTGCAGGGCTGCCCCCTGAGCGTGATCCTCATCAACGCGCTGCTGTCCATCGTGGTGCGCAGAGTGGACGACGTGGGGGGGGTGACGAGCGAGTCCTTCGCGGACGACCTCACCCTCCTGACGCGTCTCAGAGAAGCATGCTTGCAGGACGCCTTGGTGGAAGTCGACAGGTTTTGTGCGAACACCGGCATGTCGATCGGGATACCGAAGACGTTCGCTTTCGGGACGCCGAAGGGGTACGAAGCGAAGTTGAAGATAGGTGGCACCGACATCGTGACGAAGGAAGAGCTTACAATCGTAGGATGTCTGGTCGGCACGAAGCGGACACGCAGAACAACGGACCTGCGCTACGACCAGCGTGCAGAGGAGGCCGAACGGTTGGGTGCCTTACCGATCTCGAGGGCGCAGAGGTCGGGGCTAGCGGCGATGGCGGTTCTACCGGCGGCGACGTACGGCTCCGAGTTCGCGCTCCCGACGGTGCGGGGGCTGGGAAAGTTCACCGCAGCACTACTCAGAGGCGTCTGGGACCCGGTGAGACTGCATAGGGCGCAAGAGGCCGTGTTGGGCATTCTCAACAAGGCCCACTTACTCGACCCATACGCAGTGCTGCCATATCGGTCACTCGGCATGATCGCAGAAGTGTGCCGAAAAAGGCCGGCGTGGAGGGCCCGCGTCGCAACAGTTCGACGGGCGTATGGCAGCAGAATCCGCGCATGGGGACCGGTCGGTATTGCGGCCGAGCATGCAAAAAAGCTCGGTATACGATGGACGGAAGATTTCGACAACGCCGAGGACGAGGCAGGGAATGTGCTGAGGCTGGTGCGACAAAGCAAGGGGGAGCGAGGGCACACCCTGAGAAAGCTGATTCGCGGCTGGCGACTAGGGGAGCTTGAGAAGAGGCGGGTAGACTTCGATGGGGTACGGGCAGGTGTAGAGTACGTCGCGACGAATGCCTACGGGCTGAAGGCGTCGACAACGCTGACGGCTGCACGGGACGTTGCCGAGGTCGTGGCTGGGTCGGTGATGACGGAGTCACATGCGGCCAAGCTGTGGGGAGGTGACGGGCTGTGCAGACGCTGTGACGAGGCGACGGAAGAAACTCTGGGCCACATTTGGTGGCAGTGCCGGGCGTACGAACGAATCCGAGGGCAAAACCAATATGCCGAAATTGTTGGCGCGGATCGCTCGACTTGGCCCCCGTGCCTGCAAGAACACGGGATACTGCCGAAGGGAAGTCGAGTCAACATCGAAGTGCTGCACACGTTCATGGCGGAGGTCATGCACGAGAGACGACGGCTGGAGAGAGAAGGAAGAGACCGGGCGGTCGGCCACCCCTGGAGACAATTGCACCCTGACGACTGCCCCCCGCGCCGGCTGAATTTCGAAGCGATCGCTGGACCGGGGACCTTCGCGGCGGTCGGAGGAGAGAGGTGGTTCCGGGCGCTGCAGTATTGGCTGGATGGGATGTGCTGGTCGGTGGCGGGTGACGTGTCGACGGCAGAGCTCGCCATCGACTTTGAGGTATACACCGGATTGGACCTTCCAGGCAGTGTCGTAGCAACGACGGACGGGACACCGTTGAGCATGCGTGCGAGGGTACTCGCAAGGCTTTTGAAGACCGTCGGGGACGCGCTGGAGCGGAACGGCGACGAACCGCCTCTGCCGGGAAGGAAATTGGAGAAGATAGGGTCGTTGAGAACGGTGGGAGCCCCGCCGTGCCTCACGGGGTACGAGATGAGGCCAATCTTCCGTGGTGGTACGGAGACGATGGAAGTTCTCGAGACGCAGCTGACGACGGCTCGGCACGAGTTCAACGGCGAGGCGTGGGGGATGGACCTTTTCCCGACGTACGGAGGTGGAAGGGCGGAGCGCGCGGCGAGATGGGCGGTGTTCAACGACGCTACGGAGAAGAAGAAAGGAAAGAAGACGGCAGTCGTCGGAGGGGATCCGTGGTACGTGCCGGAAGGGGTTCCCCGACACGAAAAGTGGGGTGAGCGGGTGTGCCACGAGCACCAGAAGGTGAAATGCGACGGGTGCAAGCGCCAGGGCAAGTCGGTGGCGTGGTGCTGTAAGGCCCACCACAAGGAAGACGACGGCCTTGCGGTGAAGTTCTGCGCGCAACACCGCCTGACGCAATGCGCGACGTGCAAGACGATCGCGGAGTGCTGCCGCAACGGACACCACCGGTGCCTTGATCATGGCATGCCGACGTGTGCGCACTGCAGCCGGCTCGCGGACTTGCGGAGTCGAAGGCCGAAACTGTGCTGTCGGAAGGGTCACCACCTGGCGGCCGTGGCGAGGAGTTATGAGGAGAAGAGAGGAGAAGAAGCAGCATCGAAGAAGAGGAAGGCGGAGCTGGAGGGCCCCGCGCCGGCGCCGAGACAGGCGAAGCGTGAGAACGTAGTGTTCATTCTGCGGGAAGCAGCGGAAGGCGAGCGAGAGCCCGCAACATCAACGCCGACATCAGCAACGAAGGTCGGGAAGACGGCATCAACGCCAGCGAAGAAGCGGCAATCGGACTCCGCGGCGGAGCCGGTACCGAAAAGACGCAAAGGACGCGTCGATGCGCCACGACCATCGCCCAGGCGCCGAGAAAAAGCAGAAATCGACGCGCAACCGATGAACCTCGACGAGCAATCGAAGAAGAAGCGAAGCACCAAACGCGCGCCTGAGCGCGACGATCAAGACGAGCTAAAGAGGCGAAAGCATGACACTTCACGTGCGAAGAGATAACCGCGCCGTCGGCGATGCAGATTATCGCCACAGATTCTTTGCATTCTAACCCAAAATATTACACTCGATTACGCTCGATCAGGGGGTGGGTGAATTGGCTCATTAATACAAGTCTGTATTTGGAATCCCATTTGCCTGTAGTTGACATGTCTTTATTTTGCCTGTATCCACCTCGTCCAGACGAAAATATCGGGAAATTTCGGAGAAATTCGGGGAGTTTCGGGGTATTTCCTTTGCGGTGTAAGGACTCGCCATCATCGAAGACAGAGACGTGCACTCCGCGGCGGGCAGAGGTGCAAGATAAGGTACCAGTGACGAAGAGAGGTGGCACGAAGAGGTTGTCACGAAAGTAGTCCTAACCACCAGGACCAGGGGCAGTGAAGGTCGAAGACGGCAATTCGAGCGAGGAGTAAGGTTGATAACCAAAATGAGAGGCACGATGGCCATCCTGAAAGCAGGGTTGCAGGATGATGCTTGGGCGAGGATAAGGTTGCTATGGCGACTGGGACAGAGAGATAACGCAAGTCCACCTTCTGGGGTGGGCCTCCACCCACCTGCATAAGGTCGTCGACTGACCTTTCCCGAGACGAGTTGGAATGCGGGTACCATCTTTCCGGAGATTTCCGGTTCCTCCCGTACTCTACAACTCCCCACATAAGTGAACGTGGACTCCGAAGTGTGACACTGGGTGCACGAAGTCAGAATTCCGTGACGCAGAGAGGGTGTTCAGCTTCATGGGGTGGCAAAGTGAAAAGCGCCTTCTTGGCGAGAGTCCACGCCACCACAAATATGGGCAGGTCTTGACAAGTTAGTTGCCGATATCGACCGGAAAAACAAAGCTGCCGAGGAAACTAAGAAGCGCAAGGAAAAGCAGGCTGAAGCCAAGGAAAAAGTCGTAGATGTAGTCGAGAATCAGGGATCATTTAGAGTCACACACACAAAGACATGTCAAAAACATCAACCACAAGGCAGCTGCACTGTAGCCTACAGGGTCTGTATTTTATTCTGTATTTAATTGTATTTAATTGTATTTTATTGTATTTTATTATTGAATTTGTATTTAATTATTTGACCCTTGCATTATACCATCTTTGGGGGGGGGGGGGGGGGGGGGGCCGGCTATGTAGGATGGAAACGTTGGAAACGTTTCCGTTTCCGTTTCCGTTTCCGTTTCCTTCTTTTTGGCGGTGGATGGAAACGCCGTTTCTTTTCAAAAGAAACGGCTGGTATGCCACTAGTATACTGGCTGAAGGTCCGACCGGAAATGTGTTCCGAACGGCGGACCCCGCCATCCAGTGGGAACCATGGACAAGGGAGGAAAGAAGCATAAGAGTTGCGACCGCGCAACCACACGCATCCGGTTGTGATGACTTTGAGGTCTGCAGCTCTTTATACCAATGGCTGTTGTGGCGACGATGCTCTGTTGATGCGAGGCCGTTGGCCAACGCGCTGAAGACGATCGGGAAAGCACATCCGCTTCCAATAATAGGCTATACAGATACGATCGTTCAGGACAGCGGGAGCACCGCCGCACCACAGGCTACAAGACCGGGGGTTTTCAGCGGTGTAAGACAAAGAGGGAGTGCAAGCAGCATCAGGAGATGAGAAGGGCACACGTATGCCGGGGCAATGTTGAACCCGCCAGAAAAGCGATGGCCACGCAGTAACGTGTGTGTTAAACATCGATTGCCACAGTGCACCTTGCATACGACGACGGGTGGCAACCGTCACCGGAAGGGGCACCATCGGGCGGTGTTGTCGGAGCATAGACAGCGACGGCAGGAAGAACCCCACCGACAATGCAGAAGAGGACTGCAGATTCAAAAAGCCCCACTCGGCACGGCCGCCGATACAAGTAAACATGAGAACGTGGGTTGGAAGCAGCAGAGGACGAAGTGGTAGGCACAGAAGAGTGGAATCTGGTGTCAGAAAACCTCAGCATCCGCATGTGACGACATTCTGTATCATTAGCTTGTGGTTTCCTATTTGCTCGTCTCAGATCGCCGCACAAACGAGACCGCGACGACACACAAGAAGGGGCCGAGCCAAGTCGAAGAACAGCCCAGGAAGGGCCCTGAAGAGTCAGAGAGCCCGCCAGAAGACGGAGGAAGAGAAGTGCCCGCTGGTAGATCAAAAGAAGAAGGTGATCCCGCCCTCTGAAAGGAAAGCCAAAATTTGGCTGGAAACGGACACCCGACGGACACACAGAAGGACCCGCGAAGTGGTATCCTATAGGACCCTTCAGCATGAGGAGCCTTCCGGCGTTTCTTTTAAAAGAAACGGAAACGTTTCCGTTTCCGTTTCCATATTTCGAAAAAACTAAAAGAAACGGCGTTTCCATCCAACTTAGCCGGGCTTTGTTTCGCCCGAACTTAGCTTCACCAGAACTTTGCTTCACCCGAACTTAGCTTCGCCCGAACTTTGCTTCACCAGAACTTAGCATTGCCCGAACTTAGGTTCGCCCGAACTTTGCTGTTCCCCGAACTTTAACTGCTGCCTCCAGTCTCGCCACGCGCCGGCCTTAGCCGAGTGCACGTACTACTCTTGTTACTACATTTGTACTGGCGGGAACATCTTCGGAACAACGGTTGCACATGAACGAGAAAACAAAGCCAACGAAAAAGTGATAATGCGGGAAACCCCCCCAGAGACGTTTGTACCCTGTACACGCGAAGCGCAAGAGACCTTTGCCTTATCATTTTCATCTTCGGTCAGTTGATGCTGATCGTCCGTTTATCAGTGCAAGCCCGAACTCCGGAAATGTTCTTTTCTATTTCTTCTTCTTTTTCTTCTCACCTGCAACCACGTCCAGGAATGGGTTCAGGGTAGTGCGCCAACGAAAACTCTACTCTCGCGGTGTACAGTTTTTAGCCACATGCAATGTGTGAGGAAACTGAACCGCCCAAGTAGGACCTTCTGATCATGATCATTTGCCAAATTTGCCACCTGAATCCACGTCCAGGATTTGGGCTAGTGCGGTCAACGAAAATTTTCTTTTTTACATAAGCGCGAGCTTGGATGGAAATGCTCGACGAAGCTGCCAGACAAAGAACCGATTGGATCCCAAGTGCTGTAACTACCGAACCACGTGTTGAACGGACGTGAGATCATGCGGGTCTACCCCTACACGACAAGACAAACTAACACAACATGTCAAAGTCCTGAGAGAGAAAACAACACACGGTGGTGTAAGCGATGAACAAATCAGATTGTGTTTGTATTGTATTTGCCCTTCTATCTCTATATTTCCTCCCTTCCATTCGGAGTCAAAGCAGCTACGTCGAGTATTTCTTGTCTTCTCTGAAGCCAGGATCACGCCTCTTTCTTGCGATAACCAGCAACTACCTCCTTAGAAAGCATACAGCTAAAAAGGGACGTTTGCAGCGGCTTAACCTGAACGCGTACAGGCCAAATAGGCTCGAGGAAGGCACTCACGATGGGGAAGAAATTCAAGACAGCGTTTCTGAAGTGATCTGTGGCCACGATCTCAGCCTTCCGCCCGCCTGTGATGTTCATCTCTGCAAGAGACTAATGTGTTCGCTAACTGGTCCTCCATTTCTTCCGTGTTGACGCTTCCCTGTTTCAATCAGCCTGTTTTCTTCGCTGAATTTCTGAGCGGGAACATCTTGAACCTGTTCGTTGCTTACCTGCTACCAGTTCAGCAGCAGATGATTTATGCAGGGTCGACAGGACAACTTGGGGAACTCCGCCACGTGTGGGCACCTGGACAGCTCTGGGCACTCGCTAATTTTTACATAAGCGCCAGCTTGGAAGGAAATGCTCGATGCTGCCAGACAAAGAGCCGAAGGGATCCCAAGTGCTGTACCTACCGCATGGGAGAGCCCGTGTCCGGCTCACATGTTATACAACGTGTGACATACCATATGCACAGACAAAACACGTGATTACGTGTGAACACAGTTTAAACCCATGTGGCCACAGTGTTCGTCCCGTGTTATCAACATAACAGATATCCCTTCTTCGTTTCATAACAAGTGGGTCGCGCAAAAGGGGCGGGGAAAGGGGAGGCGAGATATCGCAAAAATACTCGACGTAGCTGCTTCGACTCCGAATGGAGGGGAGGAAATATAGAGGTAGTGGGGCAAATACAATACAAACACAATCTGATTTGTTCTTCGCTTACAACACCGTGTGCTGTTTTCTCTCTCAGGATTTTTGACCTGTTGTGCTTGTGACGTGTCGTGTAGGGTAGACCCGCATGACCTCGCGTCCGTTCAACACGTGGTTCCATGCCCATCAGCAGCAACGTCTGCTCTCTTTTGTCGGAAGCGTCGGCACCCGAGCTGGAGTTCGAAGCGAAGAAGAACGAGTGGCAGGCGGAGGAGACGGAGCAGACTTCCCTCATCCTCTCCGCCTTGAACCCGGAGGCGGAGCCACGTGGCTGGCAGCCGCAGCATCCAGCCCGCAAGCTGCCGTACTCCTCAGAGACGTCCAGAGAGCAGCGTCAATGAGCTGGTTCGAGGTGCCATTTCGACAACAATTACTAATAGACCGCGGGGGACAACTCATGAGGGAGAAAAGGAAGTGCGCGGAATCATTCCGGTGGGTTTTCGGGCTCGTCAGACTCCGGACGTGCGGAGGCAAACAGTGCAATCAGGTCCATCCCTATCCCTGCAGCTGCATTTAGTTTCGTCTGGTGCTGGATTCGACTGTCTCTCACGGTCTATCACGTCCATCCCTATCCCCTGCAGCTGCATTTAGATTCGTCTGGATTCGACTGTCTCTCACGGTCTATCAGGTCCATCCCTATCCCCTGCAGCTGCATTTAGATTCGTCTGGATTCGACTGTCTCTCACGGTCTATCAGGAGCGGATCGACCGGCTTAGTTCCCTGCCTCGTGCCAACCCCTTGCTCCTTGTTGGCCATCCGAGATGCGGTGCGAAGTCGTCACTGTCACAGTTTCACTGAGGGAGTTGATGCACCACGAAAGTCGATTAGAGAACTTCACACAGCCTTCAGGGTGTGGTTGGTTCAAAGAAAAATTCAAGTTTTCCCACCCTCCCTAACCCCCCGGTGACCTCGCCCAAGCTCGTTTCCCCGGGTTAAGGCAGTCACTCAACATTCCCTTGCGCTAGTGCTATCAGTTACAAAGACGTGTTCTTACTTTTCCCTTTCTTCTAGGCAGTTCTCGTCAGAAAATACGAAGAGCAGAAACTCCTCTGTGCTGTGCTGGCTTTGCTTCCCCCTTTTTCTTGTACTGCTCAAAGCTGCTCAAAGTCGCCCGCTGTCGCTATCGGCATGGGTCACTGCGGCGTAAGCGCATAGATTCGCGTTTCACGTCTCGAGCATTGGTTCCACTACATGTAGACCTTCCGTTCCGCTCGTCGAAAAGCATTTGCGCCTCGAGAACTTGCAAGTGTTTGCTGTGGCGGCTCACGCAGGGGACTACCTCTTTTTTGTATAAGCACCTGCTGGTTGTAGGAAATGCTTGAGGAGACTGCCAGCTGCGAAAGATCAAAGGAGGTAAATGCGCTGTAGCACACACAAAACACAGGTAGATCTGGGTTGAGTGGCGGACGTAAGCGTTCAACAAACTGACCTACCTCAAGGGCCATCTAAGGGCGTAGGTCAGTGCTTTAAGCTCGTCGCTTCCATTGGCAGGCTACGCTCCTCAAGGGCCATCTTAGGGTGCAGTAACGGCAGCGCTACTCTTGGGCGGCAGGGCAGGAATTGCAGTGTCAGCACCCACATGGTGGCTAACAGTGCACGCCGAACCCGTGGGCAGCACTGAAACTGCGTTTTCGATGCTGTGCCTGCTCAAGACGGGGCTTCATTGACGAACCAGACCAAATAAACTGAAATCGTGGGCAAATGGTAGGTGTACACCAACAGCTTCGTACGTTTTTTGCCGTGATTGTCAACCTTTTCGCAGGAACGCTCTCACCTCAAATTCTAATCTCCCACCGACCTTTTGAAGTATTCGAAGAATCTGGACGCAGAGAAGTTGATCTTGGCAGCACGCAAGAATTGAAACCTGAGCGACATCCGGAGACCTATCTCCATCGACCGTAACTGTGTCAACATGGCTCGCTTCTTAGCAAGTATGCACTCTCTTCTGACATGAATTTGTTGTATGACTCATAATCAGTGCTGCAGTTTTAATGAAACTCTTGTAACTCTTGCAATCAGTTCCTCTCTACGCATCATAGTCTCTGCAGGATTGATTCGTTCCCATCTTCGAACATCCACGCACCCATCCTCCCCGCACTCCCGAATCAGATCGGAAGAATCTTCGAACGTAATACCCCGTCGGTAGCCAGCCGGAGACCAACCTTGTATCCCAAGGTCCTGCCAACCCGCCGGGATCCCTCCCCACGCCTCCTCTCAGAATACCGAAGACGGAAAGCAGTTTAACGAATGCGTCTGGTTGGCAGATTCATCACGTCTCTTTTTGCGGTGCCGCTGCTTGAGGACACCTTGACGTCTCCCCAAGCAGGAATTGCAGCACGTCGGAGAAAGTCTATACTGATGTGTGTGTCGACCACAAATATCAGTACAGGGGACAAAAGTACTAGCAAACAACAAGCAATGCAAGCGCTGGCGGAAGCTCTTGCCAACATCAAAAAAACCAGAAGCCGTTTCGTGAGCGAGGCTCGAGAGACGGATGAGTGCGGAAGTTGACTGAGCAGTGCGAGAACATGGTCGCCGACCTGGACACCAGAGACTAACAAATTGAAGGGGGGGGAAGGGGGCGCGGCGTCTTTGAATAATGCCTACTGTTTCCTTCCGCGTGAAGGCACACGGAAGAGGGCCGTGGTGACCCCAGCGAATGAAAGGGCTCCTTTTCCGCGGCAGGATTTATCTAGCAAGGTGGCCGGTGCTTCTCATTGGCCCCGACGCACGCCAGCGTCCTCCTCCAAACCCTCGCTGCCTCTATTTATGTCTCTCTTTCTCTTTTCTTCC
The DNA here is from genome assembly GCA_030068145.1 of Diplonema papillatum. Lineage (NCBI taxonomy): Eukaryota > Euglenozoa > Diplonemea > Diplonemida > Diplonemidae > Diplonema > Diplonema papillatum. The sequence goes on along the minus strand of JAPJBO010000491.1, from coordinate 8,848 downwards.
CGCCCACCCTGCCCCAGAAAAGATGATTGGGGGATGACGTTTTTGGAATACCGACGGACAATGTCCCACCCTGGGGCCGTGGCCGGGGTGGGTGGGTCCCCTAATACTGGTCCAATACTGGTCCAATTTTGGTCCAATTTTGGTCCAATTTTGGTCCAATTTTGGTCCAATTTTGGTCCAATTTTGGTCCAATTTTGGTCCAATCTAATTTTGGTCCAATTTTGGTCCCCGAAAACTATGCGCAACTATGCGGAACAGCCCAAACAACTATGCGGAATGCTTTGTGCGCTTCACTCGGTGACAATGATCAGTTCAATGAAATGAACGCGAAAGGAAGAAAACTAAACGAATTGCACTTACGATGGGGTAACCCCCCGAGATAGCCGCTGAATGGTGAGAGAAACAGGCTAGGCCAGGAGGTCACACCACCAAACCCATATCGCCAGTCAGGAACTGCCTAACTGCAAGTGCCATGTCGGCCATATTCTTATCGGAAATTGCCGATAACGGAACCCGTGACGGAAGGTCAGCAGGATTCCCGGCGCTTGTTACCTAGCGCACAGATAAGGAAATGTTCATGTGGCGCAGGCGTGTGAGCCCGTTCACCACGGCATAGTTCAAAGTCTGCGATCGCAGACATGCCCCTTTCCGCGCAACACCCTGCACCGTCGTGTTGTCAACCACGACGGTGACCGTGCCGCCCGCGTACTTGTCAGGCACTGCCGACACACAAAGTTCAAATGCAAGGGCCTCCAGCTCGTTGATGTGAAGGCCCTTCTCTTTCCTGGACCACCGCGAGCCCAGAACTTCGATCGCGTTGGTGGCGACGTCAACCAGCACGCCGCCCCATCCCTCGAGACTTGCGTCCACAAACACGGTGAGCGACGGCACCCGGGCCGCCACTGGCATTCTTCGCTTCTCCAACACCGCGCGAACCCAGCCGTCGAGTAGCCGCTGCACACTACCCGAGAGGCGAATCGTCTGGTCGACGGCCTTCTCGCCCCGGTTCAGCGCATTCGTCAACCGGCGAAGAAACTTCAAGGCGAAGTAGAACTCGCCGACATAAACACCCACGATGGCCGACGCGTGCAGCAACCGACCACCCAGCGTCTCCAGACCGGACGCGGACATCGCACCCTTGCGCACCTCTTCCAGATCCCGTGCCAATTTCTTCGACAACCTTGCCGAAATGCCGACTTTCCTGCCCTGGTGGTCCCAGTCCACCCCGATAAACTCGTACCGGGTGCTGGCGGTTCTCGTGTCTGCGTCTTTCCACGTTACCTTCGAACGAGCTGCCAATTCGTCAACCTTGCGGGACGCCTCGAGCACGTCTTTCCGGGACCCTGCGTAGCGCACGTTGTCGACCCACGTGTGCACCGTCACAGCCGCTGGCACCACATGCACCGTCTTAACGAAATCGGGGTGCCCGGCGATCGTCGAAGTCAACGTGTGCATCAATTCCGGTGCACACGTGTGGCCCATCGGCAGGCGGGTGAGGTCCCACCAATCGCCTGCGTCGTCCTGGAAGCGAAAGGCATCCCGTGCCCCCCGCGGAACTTCTACGCCGTAAAATCCGCAGTGGAGGTCGCGTGTCGAGCCACGCTCCGCGTGCACCGCGTCGAGGTACGTGCTGACGTGCTTCAGCGGTACCTGGGCCTCGTAGCCATCCGCCTCGATCGTCGTTTGCCTCGTGCGTCCACAAAATAAAACGCTGGCGCAGTGCGCCCTCCTTTTCCTCCACCACAGTGAACGGGACGTTGTCCGACCTACCCGGGCCGCTAGCCCGTTGCGCAATGCCGTTCATCTCCAGCTCCTCCGCATGCTTCGCTTGCAGCCGCGAAACCCGTCGAGAAGAAGACCGCCGCAACTTCGCCACATCGAACGTCCGCCGCCACGTCTCATCGAACCTGGCCCGCGTCGTCTCGTTCATACGCCCACGCAACAGCCCCACGTTCATGAGTCGCACGTTGTCGACGTGCAACGGCGAAGCCTTCTCGTCCTCCGTCTTCGGTAGGCGCGGCTGTTTGCCGCGCTTGAACACCGAGTGGTGCTGCCGCATGAACCGTCTCGGATCATCGTGGCCCCGCTTCCGGCCCTTCACAGGTGTTCGGTCACCTCCGCCGATCTCAACACGCGCGCCAGTGCCACCACATCCGACGTGTACCTCACCGTCATTTGCGCCAACGTCGGGTCGACGTTGTCGGCGGTGCTTCGCCAAGCGCGAAATCAGGTGCTCGGGAAACGGAGCCCCCGCCGCTTTCGCGCACACGAGGTGGTCGACCGCCCCTCGTTTGATACTGTCGCCGAGTACCGGCACATCCGCGGTTCGCGCGCCCACGGAAGTGATCATCGACTGGGGAACTCGTTCCAGAAACCCGTATTGTCTGAGCAAAACAGCGGTGATTCGCGGGGTGTTGACGGAGGAGATCGCGGCGTTGGTACGTGGCGCGGGGAATTTCAGCCCGCTGACGCCGGTGACAACGTCGCAGCTCGACGGGATGTCACAGATAGCAAGATGAATGAAAAAAGACCCCGCCTCGTTTACCCATGCCGTTCATTTGAAGGAATCCATCCGTGAGACTTACGCCGTCCAAGTGCCCGTGCCTTGCAACCCTTGAGTGCAAGTATAATATTATACTTCCTCCCGTTACGATACCGCTCCTGGGGGGCAGGGAAAAAAAGCGAAGGATGAAAAGCAATGGTGAGGTCCGTCCCCTTCGATGTGGTTGTTGCAAACGAATATGCTCCGAGGTAATCAACAAACCACGAAAGGGCTCCAAGCGCGGCACGTCAAGTGACCCACCGCCAGCAGCAAAGAAACGAAAGTGCGCCAGATGTGGTGATTCGGGTCACAACGTTTTGACATGCAAGAAGCAGGATGATACATAGCAGATCGGTGAATGTCGTTTTCCCTTGTTCCCTTATCAAACAAAGATGGAACCCAAAAAACACCGAATTCCAATGTGGAGAGCGGCTCACAACGTGTACTTTCCGGACAAGAAGATGCCACATGTCAACATATGACACGGAAGATTTGTGTTTGCCCAAGATCATCCATTCTCTGTCGCCAGCGTCTCGACCCTGAGACGTGAATCTGAAAGTAACACCTCCCGCTTCAGGCTGCCCGTGATGCAGTCTGCATCTGATTGCTACCACCCACACATTGTGTTCGTGTCGTTGTACATTTTAGCCGCTCACCCAATGACACAGATGGTTCGACGGCTCTGCATATTGCCAGCGAGAACGGTCACTCAGAAGTTGTCAAGGAATTGATCGCAGCTGGTGCCAAGGTCGACGTGCAGGAGGGGAATGGTATGTTTTACGATGCGAAGAATGTTTTTTTGTTCATGTGGGTGCTATGAGGCCTCCACGTGCGAGGCAGATGACATCACAGAAGAGGCATAGGTATTGCAGAAGGGGGTACAGCTACTGGACGTCCGGCTCAGCAAACTCGAAGGCTTGAATGTAGCCGGTGCTTCTCACTGGCCCCGACGCACGCCAGCGTCCTCCTCCAAACCCTCGCTACCTCTATTTATGTCTCTCTTTCTCTTTTCTTCCCGCCCTCCCTGCCCCAGAAAAGATGATTGGGTGGGTCGCGTTTCTGCGGACCTTGTTCAATGAGGAAGAGTGGAGGGACGTGAGTAGAAGCCTCCGAGGCCTCCCGGACGATACGACCCTTCTGACACTGGAGAGGCTTCCGATGTGGGCACTTCCGGTGCGTGTGCCCAGTCCTGAGCTGTACCGCAGAGTACAGGACTTGGTGAGAGCGCGTGATCAGAGCTCTCCTGCGCTGGTCAGTCCCGTAACACGGGTTGAGAAGAGGTCAACGTCTCAGCGGCGGGCGCTAAAGCGTGCCCTCGAGGACGTCCCCCTGATGCAGCCCGCCCTCGCATGAGGAGCCTGTACACGACTGCAGGCACAAGGAGGGTCAACAACTCGAACACGGCCACGTACAGGGAGTGGCGTGCGAGCGAGGGCGTGCATCCATACCCGACGACGGTCCGGAGGCTTGAGAACTTCGGCGGATACCTGTAGGCATGAAAGATGAGGCGTACAAGGCGCCCCACAACATCATCAACGCCATCTTAGCCGAGGACACGGCGGATGGTTGGGTTCTCGAGAATCCTGCTGACGACATCCGCAGGATGATCAGAGCGTTGAAGAGAGCGGCGCCTGACCCTGAGAGCGACGAGCCCCGAGGCGCCGCACAGTCCCGTCAGATCTTCGGCTTCGTGCGGACCGTTGGCGGGTACGGCGCGGATGTGCAGCTGCTGGGTGAGCACTTCACTCTCCATGCAGTCGATCCTGACGGAGGATGTCCGCGTCGGCGAGGGCGGCGTGAGGGTTGGATCGACTATGTTCAAGGCAACAGGGACGTGCAGTAGATACCTCACCTTTGAAAGCATCAATCTGTTGCCCCCTTTGCTCCTGCCGAATGGACCCGACAGCGTGCCAGAGTCTATTCTGTACTGCCCTGTCGAGGTCTTTTCCCTTCTGAAACTCATGGCCAAGGGGAAACGCCTCTTGTGCCCGTTTCCCGTCCATGCCTCGTTTAGGGATGCCCTCCGCGGGACTGCGGGGAAGCGGGGCATCCTGCAGCCGTTCAACGACGCCGACTGCTCGGGACGGACGAGGGCGCGTTTTCTAACCCACAGTGCCCGGATAGATGGTTGTTGCATCCCTTCTGAAAGCGGGTATGGACCCCATGCAGGTTCAAAAGATGGGTGATTGGGCATCAGGAGACATGGTGACCCACTACGACGAGAAAGTCCTAAGGGACCCAGGGTGTGTTGAGGCGTAAAAAGCTTACACCGAGCCACTCGAAGTTCTCGTACAGAAAGTGAAGAACAAGAAGGCAACCCGTGTCCCCGACGTCGACTGCGAGACATGCCACCGAAGAACGGAGGGCTCCACAAAAGAGCTCTACGTTTTCCCAAGTGTGATGGATGTGGCTCTTAAGCAAGATCCCATATATTTACTACGTTTTACAAGGTTGCCGACCAAATTTACCAATTCTTACAAACGTCGCAATCATAGCAAGATGAATGAAAAAAGACCCCGCCTCGTTTACCCATGCCGTTCATTTGAAGGAATCCATCCGTGAGACTTACGCCGTCCAAGTGCCCGTGCCTTGCAACCCTTGAGTGCAAGTATAATATTATACTTCCTCCCGTTACGATACCGCTCCTGGGGGGCAGGGAAAAAAAGCGAAGGATGAAAAGCAATGGTGAGGTCCGTCCCCTTCGATGTGGTTGTTGCAAACGAATATGCTCCGAGGTAATCAACAAACCACGAAAGGGCTCCAAGCGCGGCACGTCAAGTGACCCACCGCCAGCAGCAAAGAAACGAAAGTGCGCCAGATGTGGTGATTCGGGTCACAACGTTTTGACATGCAAGAAGCAGGATGATACATAGCAGATCGGTGAATGTCGTTTTCCCTTGTTCCCTTATCAAACAAAGATGGAACCCAAAAAACACCGAATTCCAATGTGGAGAGCGGCTCACAACGTGTACTTTCCGGACAAGAAGATGCCACATGTCAACATATGACACGGAAGATTTGTGTTTGCCCAAGATCATCCATTCTCTGTCGCCAGCGTCTCGACCCTGAGACGTGAATCTGAAAGTAACACCTCCCGCTTCAGGCTGCCCGTGATGCAGTCTGCATCTGATTGCTACCACCCACACATTGTGTTCGTGTCGTTGTACATTTTAGCCGCTCACCCAATGACACAGATGGTTCGACGGCTCTGCATATTGCCAGCGAGAACGGTCACTCAGAAGTTGTCAAGGAATTGATCGCAGCTGGTGCCAAGGTCGACGTGCAGGACAAGTGTATGTTTTACGATGCGAAGAATGTTTTTTTGTTCATGTGGGTGCTATGAGGCCTCCACGTGCGAGGCAGATGACATCACAGAAGAGGCATAGGTATTGCAGAAGGGGGTACAGCTACTGGACGTCCGGCTCAGCAAACTCGAAGGCTTGAATGTAGCCGGTCTCGACGACGGTGCAGGGTGTTGCGCGGAAAGGGGCATGTCTGCGATCGCAGACTTTGAACGATGCCGTGGTGAACGGGCTCACACGCCTGCGCCACATGAACATTTCCTTATCTGTGCGCTCGGTAAGAAGCGCCGGGAATCCTGCTGACCTTCCGTCACGGGTTCCGTTATCGGCAATTTCCGATAAGAATATGGCCGACATGGCACTTGCAGTTAGGCAGTTCCTGACTGGCGATATGGGTTTGGTGGTGTGACCTCCTGGGCTAGCCTGTTTCTCTCACCATTCAGCGGCTATCTCGGGGGGTTACCCCATCGTAAGTGCAATTCGTTTAGTTTTCTTCCTTTCGCGTTCATTATCATTGAACTTATCACTGTCACCGAGTGAAGCGCACAAAGCATTCTGTCGATTCATCGTGGGAATGCTAAGCGCGTAACGAACCACTCTCTAGGAAGGTGTTGGGCACCGGATTCAAAGGAATCAGACAACAAAAGTTTGTTACGCAAGTTTAATAATTCGTTTAATTTTCTTCCTTTCGCGTTCATTATCATTGAACTTATCACTGTCACCGAGTGAAGCGCACAAAGCATTCCGCATAGTTGTTTGGGCTTTTCCGCATAGTTGCGCATAGTTGTGTCGATTCAGCGTGGGAATGCTAAGCGCGTAACGAACCACTCTCTAGGAAGGTGTTGGGCACCGGATTCAAAGGAATCAGACAACAAAAGTTTGTTACGCAAGTTAAAGAAAACATGGCAGCAAGCCCCTTCCGAAAGGCGACGACCACTGGATACACCACGTTCGCGGTGCCGGCGGATGTCCGCAGTGCGTTCGAAGATGCGGTAGGACCCGTCCTTCCTCGCCGCACCGTGAACCTGCCGGAGTTAGAGAGGTGGGCCGTGTTCTTCTTTGGGGGTGCCGGAGACGCCGTTGCGTTGGCGCGCAAGGTTGCGTGCGAAGTTTTCGAGTTTGCGGCTGCCTCGGAGGGCTTAGGCTTCGTAGAGTCCTGGGAGCCTTGGAAGCTCATTGCTGTGCTGGCGGAGGTCGGGGTCACGAACGGTCCATTGTTTCGACGCGTGATGAAGGCGAGTGGATGCTGGAAGGAAGGCGTGCCCGCGTGCCGCATGTGGGCCGAGGCGGAGCGGAGGGACGCCGAGGCCGATCCCATTGAGCCGGTGGCGCCACCGGTTCTCCCTCCGCCCCCTGTTGCTGGGGCGTCCGTGGACGCGAGCGGGGGCCTAGCCGCGTTGGTCAAGGACCTGTACGCAGTGGTGGAGCAGCAGAAGGCGGAGATCGCCTCGCTACACGGACGGCTTTCGGGGCTACCGGCGGCCAACCTGTCGGCTGCTGCCTTTGAGGGGGCGGCAGCACATTACGCGCTGCCCGTGCGGTACAGTCTGAAGGATGTCCGCGAGTGGGCGGATGTTGCGGCGTCCGACCCGCACGGGCTTGTTCGCGACCTCCATTCGGAGTACGTGGCTGGGTACGTCGGAGCCCCGGGGGGCGCGTTCTTGAAGGCGAGCTTCGAGAAGCTGAAGACGTGGATCCTTGGGGTCGCAGCCGGGTCGGCGGGGTGGTCGGCCAACGAAGAGCTGGTCCGGCTGGGCAACGAGCTGTTGCTGGATGTCCGCCTCAACTACGGTGGTGCGTGGAGAAGGTCCCGCGGTCCCGGATGCTACGGGAAATGGAAGCCGAGTCCGGCGACTTGGTCGAGCGGTTGATGGCGAAGGTCAAAGGGGACCTGGAGAAGGAGAAGAACAGGACGCCAAAGTGGAACGCGACGCCTGCTTGGACGAAAGGCAAAGGCGGAAAAGGGGGCAAGTCTTGGTATGGTCAGGGAAACGGTTACGGGGGGAAGTGACTGGCGTTCCCCCGGCAAGTAAGCGGGGCTACCCCTGCACGGCCAGTTATTCTTCCTCCCCCTCTTTTAAGCAATCCTCCCACCCCCGCGGCAGTCACGGTGCCGCCGGCCCCTCCCCTCACAACCACAGACTTCCTCTCGAAGTGGAGACCGAGAGGGTTTTGGCGGCCGTTCGGCGCGCCCTAGACGCGGACCATCTTCTCCCGAGCGACCGGTCCGATCAGAACCCGACCACCGGCCTTTCACGCGAGAGCGGGAGAACCAACTCTTCGCAGTTTCCCGCATCCTCGCTCGGGGTAGCAGACGTGCTGAAACCGTCGGCGCGCGCAGCCTCAGTCATCGGGCAGGCGATCCACGAGTTGGTTGCGTCGAAGGCGGGCGTGGGGATTTCCCGGGCTCTTGCGGCGAGACACAAGGAGAATGGGGTGTCGGTGGCGGAGGCGCACCGCCGTTTGCAGCAGGCAGTTGGTCGGGCATGGGCGAGTTCTACGGTGGACGACCGGCGCAATATGTGGCGCCGGTTCCAGGCGTGGGCCAGTGGGCGTGGACTGGGCCTCAACCCGGATGTGGCTGTGCTTTTTGTTGTGGCAACGTCAGTGGAACCCCAGGGGATGTTGGGGTATTCCCGCCTCCTTTCGGCAGTTTTTGGCCATATGGGGGTGGACAGCAAGCCGTTGAAGGTGCTGGCGTCGGTGCTTCGTGGGGATGGGGCGTCTATCCCCCTGTCCCAGGCGGAGGGTATCCCGAGGGAGACGCTGATTTCGTGGGCGAGGCGGCAGGTGCCGCACCTGCGTTTGGCAGCGTTCGTGGCGTGGAAGACGGCGTCGCGCTGGGCGGAGGTGAGACTGTTGACGCGCCCGTGTTTTGTGCTGGTGAAGCACCACGGAGGTGATCATCGACTGGGGAACGCTTCCGAAGGGGCGTTCCAGAAACCCGTATTGTCTGAAGCAAGACAGCAGTGATTCGCGGGGCGTTGAGCGGAGGAGATCGCGG